>CAKALU010046716.1:0-62487 GCA_916700995.1 Hozukius guyotensis
CCGCGGTCGGGAGGCTGAGGCAGGAAAAGCCAACACTAGGATCAGCATTGATTCATGGAGAGACCTTCGTCTGCTCAGCTAACATTACTGCCAAGCAGCTGAAATATAGAGTGATATTGTGGTTTTAGCTGACGTGTGTCGCCACTGTGTTGAGCGATGCTCGTTCATGTCTATGTAGAGCGAGCACAAGCGCGAGCAACAGGACGCTGACTTTCGTTGACTTAACGGCCACAGGTGTCGCTGTTAACAAGACATTTCTGATTCTTACATAGAGTCCCTTTAAGCTGACATGATGGGATGTGAAAACGGACCTCATTCACTGGAACCATGTAAAAACGTGGCTGTGTCCCTTTCAACTCTATCAGTGGGATTTTCTTATTTATGTGCCTTTGCACTCTGACCCTCTCAATGAGCTCAATCTCTGTCGCACACACACACACACACACACACACACACACACACACACACACACACACACACACACACACACACACACACACGGTGTGGGGGCTGATGTGTTCTCTCTCTTATTCTCTCCCTTCCTGTGGACAGCTCAATACACACAGACCAAACACAGTCCAGTATCTCCAGAAGCAATCTCATTTCTTTCACACACACTTACTACACACTGATTCATACAATGCCCTTTGTACCGGAAAATAGCCCCTTTTTAACGTCCCTCGGGAAATCGGTTTCATCTCAGGAAGTAGTGAATGAGTAGAAGAAAAGGCGGCTCTTCAAAAATAGTGTGTATCCCATTGTACAGAAAATGGCTTTTCTTCTGAAAGATTGTAACGTGCTGACAGGCCAGAAAGTCATCCAACTATTTTTAACCCCTGGAGATTTGACGCTTTTTGATCCAACAAGAACAGTGGCTCTTTAACTTTTCCAGCCCCCAGGGCTAAAACCCAGCGTAGGAAAAGACTGTGGTTACTGAGGTGGAGAGTTTGGGTCATAGCTGCAAGGTCACCATCCTTCATGGTATTTTCGCCAGTGTCTTTCATACCAACCAAGCGTGAAATGTACTGTATTTACAAGCCTGCTATATCAGGAACCAAAGTAGGATCCATGAATAATAAATATACAGGAAGAAAACACTTTGTCTTTATTTGATTATTTATTCGATGCCCTCTCTTCGTAGTAGAGAGGGAAGAAGAGACCAGCACACGCCTTCACTCGTCTGTATTATTATCAATTATACACAATGCAAACTATAAAGTTATGAATACAGTGTCCACAACAAAATTATCTTTTTTTTACCTTTTTTATAATATTCTAATTATTACCCAGCAAACAACATGTCTTACTTCTGAAATATATATTTTTAGCTTTAGTGTTTTAGCTTATAAAGCAAACAAACATAAACAACAAAATCTAAGTTGTATTTTTCGATAATATTGCAATAGTGGTAAGAGCTCTTTTTTTTGTCCAGTGCATTAAAGGGACTGTTTGTAAGAATCAGAAATGGCTTGTTAACAGCAAAACCTGTGCTTGTGCTCGCTCTACATAGACATGAACGAGCATCGCTCAAAACAGTGAGGCGACACACGTCAGTTAAAACCACAATATCACTCTATATTTCAGCTGCTTGGCAGTAATGTTAGCTGACCAGACCAAGGTCTCTCCATGAATCAATGCTGATCCTAGTGTTGGCTTTTCCTGCCTCAGCCTCCCGACCGCGGTCGGAAGGAACAGGGGAGACACCGGAGTTTTGGTCGGAGACGATAACGTTTCTCTCTGCGGAGCCCCGTCACTTCACAAGACACGGGAACCCTCTGTTGGTCTGGAGGAGCTGCAGCAGTTATTTCTGCACAAACGTCCACTGTACATTCACTAGATATTCTCAGAGCTAAACTAACTCTTCTGCAGTGTGGAGTGTGCGCGCATGCACGTGAGATTGGAGCGAGAACGAGCGTGGTGTGTGAGTGAAGGCAGGCAGGCAGAGGAGCAGAGTACAGCAGAGACTCCGGTCCTGGAGACCAAAGCTACGGTCTCCCCCGCGTCCTCCGACCGCGGCCAACACTGTTTAACAGACGGGCTTCACTAGATATCCCTTTGCGGTTTTGGTTCTTCCGTGTAGTTTGTGTTGGAGTCTGAGTCTGAACAGCGTAGCCACGTGCAAGCGCGCATGGGACACCGACCCGGATTGATTTATACGTGTAAGAAGTTACAAACAGTCCCTTTAAGAGCTGGTTGAAAGGCTAAAGCCTGATCTAGCATACTGCTAAATACATTGCTTTAACCGTTGCATACTGCATACTACTGAGGAACGTAGTATGCAGCATGTACTGTGTACTGTATACTGTATACTGCGTTTGTAAGTAGGCGGTTTCGAAGACGGGCAATGCCTACATATATTGTGCCAGTCAAATAAATTAATAAATTAATGCAAATTGTGTCCAAGAGGGACAACTGATAATGTGGTTGCTGGTCAGAAACCTACTTAAACAGTCTGTGACTGGGAGAGATGGTGAATCACCACATCATCCCGTACAACAAAATACAAAATGCACCCTTTTCCTCATTCCTGAAGGAATGATAAGAGCCGCTCACTGTAGATGTATCAGAGGGTAGCAAATTTAAGTCTAATTTACAGTCATTTCGTGTTTGGTTTTGACAATAGCATGTAACCGTGTAAATTGGAGTATACATTCATTACCTCTATGCCTGGGAACTCAAGTTGCAACCATTTTAAAGAGGAATGACCCGGTGCTTTTATTTATTTATTTTTGTTTTATAGTCATTTAATTGTTTGTGTTTTGGGTTCTTTTGTATATATTTGTTGAGTTTTATGTATTTGCATACAGGCCTATCTAGGGACAGGCAAACTAGCTGGTGCTACACTGTGTAGTACTGTGGTATGTGGCATTGGTCCATGCTAGAATGTGTCATATGAATAAATAAATAAATTCCTTCATGTACATTCTTACCTCAGAGAAGAAACTTGTAATATTATATAGCATATACAGTACATGATAATATTATAGAGACAGTGACACCTAGCAGAGGACCAGACTGCAGCGTTATGGGCCATTTCCCCCAGTTTTACTGCTGTGACACCAAGTCTGTTCCATGTGGCTGACTGTCTATATGTGTCTGTGTGTGTGTGTGTGTGTGTGTGTGTGTGTACTGCAGGAATGCAGCCGGTGCTGTACTCTGTAAGGGACGCTCTGGAAGGCAGACCACACTGGGTCAGGACCGGGACCGAAATTTGTTATTTCAGGTATGAATAAAATGCACAGATTCAAAGTGTTTTTTTTCTTCAGTGGCAGACCAGAATAGCATTACTTTAAAGGAGATCCTTGGAAATAATATGATTTTTATAGAAAGTAAAAGTTCAGGATGGCAACTTGATCCCTTCAATAACAGTGTGTTTTGAAAGCTGTCTCTTCTTCAGGACACAAAAAGCCTGAATGACTCAAGTCGTAACTCAATGATACTGTATAACATATGATACAGCTTGATATTGATTCACCTACAGAGGCTCAAACTCCCAACAAAAGAGAGCTCAATGACAAAGAGCTGTTAGAATGACAAGTGATGTCTGAAGAGTGAAATAGTTCCAGCAGTGGAGTGCTCAGACCTCACAGAAAGCACTGGAGATGGAGCTTTTATCTACACAGAAACATAACTTATTGTTATTGTTATTTTCTCCTCCAGAAACCACTTTTGTCCAGCTCGGGGCCGAAGGAGAACGACATTTTATACTCTGACCTTTACCGTCACCTTCAAACACAATGAGGACGTCTGCTACGTGGCCTACCATTATCCCTACACATACTCTGCTCTGAAGGTACTGATCCACCCACCCATCTATCTCTGTTTGTTTTTTCTCTTGTATACTTCTGACATTCAGTGAACATGTTGTAGCGTACTGAAAACCACTCTCGTCCTTCATAACATTTATCTAACAGCCGAACATTTTAAAGGGACTGTTTGTAACTTTCTAAGCGTATAAATGTAGCGGGTCGGGACACATGTGCGTTCGCATATGCGCGCTCGCGTGTGGCCGGAGCCTCGTCTCCTCTGCCTGCTTGCCTTCACTCAGACAGCGCGCGCGTTCTCGCGTACTCGCTCCACCTCTAGACGTGAACGCGCGCTCACGCCACACTGCAGAAGAGTTAGTAGCTCTGAGAATATCTAGTGAATGTAAAGTGGACGTTTGTGCAGAAATAAATGCTGCAGCTCCTCCAGACCAACAGAGGTTTTCTGTGTCTTGTGAAGTGACGGGACTCTGCAGAGAGAAACCTTGTTGTCTCGTTACCGACCGGGTGCCGGTGTCTCCCTGTTCACTCCGGCTGCGGGCGGAGGGAGACGAGTTTCTCGCTGCAGAGCCCCGCTGCTGAAGCCTGCGCTGAGGCAGGGGAAGCAAACACAGTATCAGCAGTGATTCATGGAGAGACCTTCGTCTGGTCAGCTAACATTACTGCCAAGCAGCTGAAATATAGAGTGATATTGTGGTTTTAGCTGACGTGTGTCGCCTCACTGTTTTGAGCGATGCTCGTTCATGTCTATGTAGAGCGAGCAAGCACGAGCCCGACGCTGACTTTCGTTGATTTCACGGCCACAGGTGTCGCTGTTAAGAAGCATTTCTGAAAGTTACAAATAGTCCCTTTAAATGATAACACATGATAATCTTATAAAATACTAACCTGACCCAGTTTGTTTCACAGAACCATGTGAGAAGCCATCATTAAAATTGTTTGGAAAAGGGGCAGGCACTTTCAAAAAAATACTTGGCAGGTGATTGGATGAACCATCTGTCACTCAAACTAACGAAAGTGAAACTAAGTGAAGGCCAAAGACCTTGCCTTCAGTGCCGTTCTTTGCTCTTCCTTCAATGAAGAAATACTCTCCACCTTTGATATAACTGATGTTATAGCAGCATCTATGATAACCTCTGCAGGAGCCGTCACTTTTGCTTTCACCCCTCCGTGTCGTCACACGTTGTGGTCTCACACACGTAAGCCACACCCGTAGCCACACCCGTAGCTTCCAGTAGCTCCTCGCAGGACGCCGATCGGTCCGTCATCTGGCGAGATGGACACAAACGCATTACTTGCAGCCTGACAAGATGGATTTTCGTGTGACATTTGATCCCGCGATTCTCTTGTGATCTCGTGACATTGCGATAATCCAGCTGCCGTGCAATGTTAATGAAATACAGCACATTGTTAAAAATCTAAACAAGTCAGGTCGACTTTATTTATATTGTCCAATAAGTCATAAATTTGACTCAAGGGGCTTTACAATCTGTCATACCAGGGGTGTTTCTACGATTTGAGGACATTCAGGGCATAGCCCGGACCTCGGTATGCAACCCGTTCTCACTCCCAACTTGTCAAATACCGCTGCTTGGTCAGGCTGCTTGGTCAGGCACCCTTTACCATCTGTATGAGACTTTCAGCTAACTCCAATGTAAACCCATCCACGTCATTATTAGACGGTCAGAGCAACTGGTGTAATATAAAGAGCGAGAAAGTCTGTAGGGCGGAGTGGGAGGGGAAAGGCTGGATGGGTCAAACAAACAGAATTTCAAACCAAACCACAATCTTTTCCTAAGCCTAACCAAGTAGTTTTCTTAAGTAAATAAACCTAAAAACTAAGTAAACCTATGTTAGAAGTTTATTTTGAACAGACGCTATGCATGTAACGAGGGGTACAATAGAGCGGTACAATAGCATCATAGTTTGAAGCGTAGGGCCACTGACCACGCGGTGGTATTTGACGAGTTGGGAGTGAGACTGTGTTGTGGTATGGGGGTCCGGGTGGATCCTCACCTGGATTTTTGACATTGACATGTCACATGTCCCATGTGACTGCACAGTACATGCATGTATACATCAGGACCTACACGTTAACTCCACGCACATGTGTCTGTCAGGCTCATCTGAAGGTGCTGGAGAAATCAGTGGATCCTGCCAAGGTGTTTTTCCAGCAGCAGAGTCTTTGCAGCACTTTGGCTGGAAACTTGTGTCCAGTGGTCACCATCACAGCCTGTCCTGCCAGCAGGGCCTGGAGAGACATGCACCAGCTCCGTGAGTACTTGTGTTTGTGTGTGTGTGTGTGTGTTTGTGTGTGTGTGTGTGTGTGTGTGTGTGTGTGTGTGTGTGTGTGTGTGTGTGTGTGTGATCAGCTAAAGATAAAGGGTCAGAGTGCTGGAGGTCATATAAAAAGGGAGGTATTCGTTTGATGGTGACTTGATGGAATGTGTGTGTGTGGGCAGGCTGTTATTGCAGTGTGTTTGTGTGTGTGCAGAGTGTACAGGTGTGTGTGTTTGTGTGTGTGTGTGTGAGCAGACAAAAAGAGACAAACAGCCAGCCATCCATCCTGACAGAGACAGATATCCCATGCTTTGTTTGTTTTCCAGTGCTTAATTGAAAGCCAGTGATCCTTAGCAGTTGGAAATATGAAGAAATAATTTGTTTAGGAAAAAAACATATGAGATTCATCATAGCATATCCACATTAGCATAATATTATACCCGACTACTGTAGCTGCTATTACACACCGGGCATTTGTGCATAGCAATTATGCCATTTCATCTTGTCATTTCCCCCCAAATGCTCCAACACAGTCAGCGTTTCAGGAATTGAAAATAAATGCTTGATTTCACCATTGATACTCGTGCATTTTAATGTTAAACAATCTAGTTGGAATGGTTTACTGTAAAATGCACTTACCATTACCTCCAGTAAATCAACATATTTTATGAAAAGTTATGTTGTTATTTTGTCTTGCATTTTCCTACGAATGTCCAGCAACACGAACGATCAGTGCGTCTGCACAAGCCCCTGCTGGTGTTTAGGCAGCAAAACTACTGGTTAGGTTTAGGAAAAGATCCTGGTTTGGGTTAAAATAACTACAGATGTTGGGTTACTTAGATACAAAAGTTTTGTGACAAATAAGTCAACTTTAACTTTTGGTTTCACACGGCATACAAATAGCGGTCTCCTGGGTGAAAGTCTGGTGTTTCTTGACCCACCCGTCCACCCCGACCTCCTCCCTACGCGGACTTTATTGCTCTTTATACTACATCACCTGTCTTGGCTCACAATTACGTGGATAACATACAAATTGATTACTTGGTTACTTTTTGTAGGCATAGCTACAAACAGTGTATGAAAACAGAGACGGCTGTTCATGTCACGTGTGAAACCACAAGTAAACATTGACTTTACGCTTGTTACGTAACGTTGATATGATTGTTACATAGCAATACACTAAGGGCGGTTGTTATTTATTTACATAGTTATGTTGTTATGTTAGGTGTTATGTTGTTACATTGTTTCGCTACGTTGTTACATTATGTTATGTTACGTTGTTACATTACGTTGTTATGTTACATTGTTAAGTTATGTTCTTAAGTTACGTTGTTAAGATACGTTGTTATGTTACATTATGTTATGCTGTTACATTACATTGTTGCGTTACATTGTTAAGTTACGTTGTTAAGTTACGTTTTTAAAATACATTGTTATGTTACGTTGTTACGTTACATTATGTTACGTTGTTACATTACGTTGTTACATTACGTTGTTACGTTACATTGTTAAGTTACGTTGTTAAGTTACGTTGTTAAGTTACGTTTTTAAAATACATTGTTATGTTACGTTGTTACGTTACATTATGTTGTTACATTACGTTGTTACATTACGTTGTTACGTTACATTGTTAAGTTACGTTGTTAAGTTACGTTTTTAAAATACATTGTTATGTTACGTTGTTACGTTACATTATGTTACGTTGTTACATTATGTCGTTGCGTTACATTATGTTACGTTGTTACATTATGTTCATTGTTACATTACATTGTTACGATACATTGTTAAGTTACGTTGTTAAAATATGTTCTTGCGTTACATTAAGTTACGTTGTTACATTACATTATGTTACGCTATTACATTACGTTGTTGCGTTACATGGTTAAGTTACGTTGTTACATTACATTATGTTACGCTATTACATTACGTTGTTGCGTTACATGGTTAAGTTACGTTGTTAAAATACTTTGTTATATTACATTGACAAGTTACGTTATTAAGTTACATTATGTTACGTTGTTACATTACGTTGTTACGTTAAATTGTTAAGTTACATTGTTACAATATGTTGTTGCGTTACATTATGTTACGTTGTTACATTATGTTTAGTTGTTACATTACGTTGTTACATTACGTTGTTACATTACGTTGTTACGATACATTGTTAAGTTATGTTGTTAAAATATGTTGTTGTGTTACATTAAGTTACGTTGTTAGGTTGCGTTGTTAGGTTACATTGTTACGCTATTATTTTTACACAAACCATGATGTTTTTTCTAACCATAACCAAATACTCTTGTTACCTAAACGGAACCAATCGTTTCACCAAACGTTAACCCTAATTAATTGTGCGTTTCTCTAAGCGTGATACGATATGATATGAAACCTATTTATGAAACATACTTTTTGTTCAGAAACATCTACATTCAATGTATCCCGCGGTTTCCAGAAACATACAATGCCAATATTTTTTCTGCCGACTGGGTTGGGACAGCTGATATCCACTTGAACAAGGCAATTAACCTGAAAACCTTTTCATTCTGACACTGACGGAGCAGGGGGGCTACTATGGTATGCTTATGTAGATTTGTGTGTGAGCATGTGCGTGGACTTCTCTAATCCTGAAGGGTGTGTGTGTGTGTGTGTGTGTGTGTGCGTGTGTGTGTGTGTGTGTGTGTGTGTGTGTGTGTTGGACAAACAGCCCAAACTTGAGTACAAACAAGGCCTGGAGCAACAGCCAATCAGTTCCAGCTTTTTTCCTGTGTATGCAAATGAGTATGCTAATCAGGTCTAATTACAACCAGCCATGTCAGTGGGTATAGAGCAGCACCATGAGAGCCGGTTATTGGATGAAAAGCTCATAACACCTCTCATTTCAATGAAAACCATGTTTGAATTCGAAGCTGATTTGAGTTCATAAACTCATAATGACATATGTAAACCTATTTATTTCTCTTGTGTTTAAAAAATCATCACGCTGATGCCTAAACCAAGTTCTGCTGTTCATCCTTGGTATTTTCCTTCGACATGCAAGCTTTTCTTCAAAGGGAAAGGATTAGACAAAGCAGCCTGCTTCCTGCCTCACTCCTCTTGTCTCCAATTAAAAAAGGCTTCCAGTGCAATCACAGCTCATCTCTGAAAGCCGTTAATTATCAAACATAATCTCATTTAGCAGGACAGGCATGGCCTCAGGTAGCTGTAGCTGGACTGGGATTGTTCCTCTGTCCCACTTTTTGCTCTTTCTCACATCATTTTTGTCTGGAACTCGTTTTATTTTTTCTCTACTTTCTGTCTCTCGCTTTTTCCATCACCATCTCTCTCGTTTTTTCTGCTGTTGTGTTTCTCAGGCTTGCCAAGTCTGTGTCATCTTTTAAATCTTTTTTCAAAGTCAATTCACTTGAATATGAACACAAACTATGATTTGGTTGACGCTTGGTCAGTGGCCCTCGGCCTCTGATACCGACACACCGAGGCACCCTTTAGTGTCTGTATGGCCCTGTTCAGACCTGGTATTAACATGCGACCTCAGTGATCCGATCACAAGTGGACAGCTCTAAGTACAGGTGTGAGGACGCATTGAGGTCGGATCTTTCAGACCACATTCAGAGGTGGTCCGGGTCACATATGGCCACATACTTTTAGCAGTGTGTACGAGAATGTGTCCTGGGCCACATTAAGGACCGCCTACTCATCTGATGTCCAGCTGGGATCCGCGGGATCACCGCGCTCCGCAGGTGAATAAACAGGCAGCCCCGGGTGCTTGTCAGCATGGAAACGGCCTCTGTGCTCTACTGTATCCTGTCGGTACAACTGTATTTTATTAAAATATATCTTGTTTATAGGCTACATATCTATAGACTATCAGACTAGGCACGGAAAGTGCATTATTATCATATTGTGAAGTGACGCTGCTTTGCATGGAGTTGACACCCGACCGCCCACCCCTGTTCTCTGTCCTCCCCGGCTCTCTGGAGCTCTGTACCCCGCTGTTGTCTGGCAAAAGCAGCGGTGCCGGCGACGCGGAGGTCCCCTCAACAGCATGGCGCTACTAAAACTTGAGGGATGCACCCTATTTGTCCCTGATAATGCAACGCTTAACAACAAATCTGTTTAAATCAACAGGAGGAGAGTTCGTAACGTTACCTGTTAGCAGCCGGTGGGCAGCACAATCCTGATTGGATGAATAGCGGAGCTACTAAAGTTAAACGAGGTGCCATTCAGTTATTATTATGAGACGTTCACGGTCTGCTCAGCAAAATGACTATTGGGTGAAGGTAAATTACAACGTTATCAAGATGTGTTCAAATGTAATCTCGTAAAATTAAGTTTTTGGTGAGAAACTTGAATAAATCCAGTTGTTTGAGGGAGATGTTTTCACATCAATATAAAATAGATAATAGAGGGAATTATGACCTGTTTAACTTCCTAACAACTTGCCAAGATTTTTTTTAATCAAAGCAAATATTTAAATAATCATAGTCATTTGAATATTGCATTTTTATGTAAATAACCACTATAGATGACAATAACAAAGTACAGTACAGTACTGTGTACAGTACCCTCCCATGCTCAAAAAATAGGGTTCCCCCAGAAGCCACGATGTACTTCGAACACTGTAATTTACCATGTATATAATGTTTTTTTATGTAAAATATATCAAACATTGAATGACATCATATCTAAAATGTTATTCCTACATTTAATGCATAGATCTAAAAAGTACCAATAGCACCAATTTATGGTGGAAATCTTTTTTTATGTAAAGGAAATCGCAAAATATATAATGGAGTATAATGCAGTAAGGCACTCATGTATTGCTTTTGTAGCAGACCCTGCAAGGACATAAGGACAGAGTTCACCAAGGCTTGTTGGTGGTGGGTGTCAGCTTAAACTGTATAAGACATGGAACTCTGAAGTCTGATACTATTCTGATGCTGTCTCGGTAAGTGTAGACATGTTCCCTTTAAGAGATTGGGTAACCATGGGAACGGCAGCGCCATTTTTGGGTTGAAGCCGATGAGGCTTTGTTGATGTGTGTTTTGCGCAGCCAAAAGGGAAAAGCTTGCTGGCCTTGTTGATCCCAACACTTCTACACTTTCAAATATTTATTCTCCTGTAGATCAACTTTTCTCATGTGTCTTTTGTCTTTAAATGTGCATGTGGCACCGATTCACTTCAATAATAGCCTATATTCATTCATTTTGATTATCTTATAAAGCACTGGACTTTAATAACTCATAATGTGTTTTACCCACTAAGACTGTTAAAGTGCATCCTAATAACGAGCCATGGGTTTCTATCAAATTAAATAAACTTGTAATTCAGAAGAAAGAAACTTACAAAAATAAGGACGATACAGCCAGAAGGGATATACCTTACTCAGACCCATAAGGCCCAACATCTGCCCAACAGCTAACGTCCAATAGCAATGACATCGCTGGTCATCTAGTGCTTTGAACGCCTTGTGAAGAAGTACATTGTATCACAAACACAGCACTGCATGGACCCTCTTCAATTTGCCTATCAAGCCTCTAGAAGAGTAGAAGACACAATCATGACTCTATTGCACTTATTACACACTCACCGCGAGAAACCGAAGACTCGTGCAAAGATTTTATTTGTGGACTTTTCATCCACTTTTAACACTATTCAACTAGTATTTTAGCAGATACAGAACTTACAGAACTTTCTCTTGAAGCTGGCTTGATCTCATGAATTGTTGATTTCCTCAGCTGCAGAATCCAGCAGGTCGGAGTACGTACGTCACTCTCTGGCAAAATGACCACTTGCACAGGCTCCCCCCCAGGGATGTGTTTTATCATCTTTATTGTTTATTCTATACACCAACTCCTGCACAAAGCACTTTCCCTAATAGGCACTTAATTAAGTATGCAGATGATACTGCCTTGGCTAGCCTCCTAAATGATGGGGAGGAGGAGCATTGGCCAGTCCTGGACTACTTTCTAAATTGGTGTGAGAAGTCAAACCTTGACCTAAACACCTCTAAAACAAAGGAAATGTCCATTGATTTTAGAAAACTGCAATCCTCTACCCCTACTTTTATCAACGGGGAGCCAATACAATCTGTCACAGATTACAAACACCTTGGCGTTGTGCTCGACCACAAGCTTAAATGGGACCTGTCGACTGACCTCATAAGCACTAAGACACAACAAAGAATGTACTTTTTAAAGAAATTGCTATAAGTTATCTGCTGATGGTAGTATCCATCCCATCTGATGGACACAGAACCCCATTAGGGACTCTGGTCTCTAGGCCAGACAAAGTTTAGGGATGCGGCTGCATGCTGCTCTTCATCGCAGGTGGAAAAACGAAACTTACCGAATCTACATGAAACGTGATTTGTCCCATATTTCCGTGCACAGAACTTAGACAACAGTGGTTATATTTGAATTTTTTTTTATCAAATTATTGCTAGGGACAAATCAGTAGTCACTGGATATTGGTAGGGACATGTCCCTACCGCCCCTACCAAATACAGCCGCTAACTTAAGTATGCTTTGAGGTGGGGGTGACTCCTCCCATATCTCCTGAATTCTCTTGTTGCTGGATCATCATCTGACTGCCGCTCTACTGTCATCTCAGACTCGTGCCACACAGGTGGAGCATACCTTCCTGTTCTCTCATTTCATCAGAAGCTGTGGCAGTGCGGTCTGTCCTGACAGGCCTTTAGTGTGTGTGATGGGCTCTCTGTGGTCCAAATGTTCACACAGACTGGCTCACAGTCACACAGCACAGACATAATGTCTATCACACCAGCCAGATCCCACTCACACTGCTGCTGCTGCAGTGGAAAGATTTCCACTGAAAAATGTGAATGTCATCCTGTGCAACAGTAGATGTTCGATTCATCAGACACGTCACAAAAACGCGAGCAGTGAGACGATCAGACAGGTTGGAAACAAACCTCCAGGCTAGACAAATGAGTTTTGGAATTGGAAGAGAAAACAAAAGGTGAACCAAAACCAAACTGTTGTAAACATCCATCACAGTTTACAGACCCACTTCCTGTTTTTTTGTGCAATGAGGGATTATTTGTGACATTTCATGTGCATCACTTTATGTTTGACCTTCAAATCAAAGTGCTTTAGAAACTGTTGGCTTGTTTCCAACCTGTCTGATCATCTGACTGTTGGTGATGTCACCATGTTCCCAGATCTCAGCGTTTAACTTGGTGAGTAAAATGTTATCATAACTGATAGAAAAACATATACACCGATCAGCCAGAACATTAAGACCACTGACAGGTGAAGTGGATAACATTGATTATCTCATTACAATGACACCTGGCTGTAGGGGGGATATATTATACAGCAGGTGAACATTTTGAACTTTTGAACTTTGTGTTGGTAGCGGAAAAAAAGGGCCAGCGTAAGGATGTGAGCGACTTTGACAAGGGCCAAATAGTGATGGCTAGACGACTGGGTCAGAGCATCTCCAGAACTGCAGCTCTTGTGGGATGTTCCCGGTCTGCAGTGGTCAGGACCTACCAAAAGTGGTCTAAGGAAGGAAAACTGGTGAACCGGCGACAGGGTCAGACCCGAGACTCATTGATGCACATGGGGAGCGAAGGCTGGCCTGTGTTGTCTGATCCAATAGAAGAGCTACTGGAGCTCAAACTGCTGAAAAAGTTAATGCTGGTTCAGATAGAAAGGTGTCAGAACACACAGTGCATCACAGTTTGTTGCGTATGGGGCTGCGTAGCACCAGACCGGTCAGGGTGCCCATGCTGTCCTAATGTTATGGCTGATCGGTGTATATGCGCTCTATCGCTGTGCATTGCATATTCTCATACTGTGAACCTTTGCATATTCCTTGGACTTTAATTTTAATTCAGATATATACATATTTTCATAGTTTTTTTTGTACTTTCATCGTGATTTTATTTTGCACAGCTTTCATTTTAATTCAGATATATGTAAGGGATAATGTACATGTACAGCGGGACAGTCATTGTTGTGTTCTTTCACAACAATGACCCGCTCGCTGTACATTATCCCGCTTATTACACGGCCACTTACTGAAGAAATCAATATTTTGACACAAAAACGGTCCGCCGGAGTCCGACATCAGAACTGCACCCATAGCAACGGTCTGCTATACATAGCAACGGTCTGCTATAGAGAAATGAAAGACCGCAGAGATTGACCAATCAGAATGGAGTATTCAACACAGCCGTGTAATAATGTACTGTATTGTATATTTTATAGTATTTTTTCGTATTTTTATTGTAATGTTTATTGTAAGTTTCTTGATTTTTATACTTACATTTATCTTTAATTAAACTTTCTCATATGTTTATGTTATGCGCCAATACACCAATGCAATGCACAAAATGGTGAAATGGTGGAGCTGCTCACAGCTGGAAAAGTACATCCAATTTTGGATGGTGGTGAAAAAGCTCCAAGAATGTGTTAGAAAACCAAATAATAACTATTACATTTTTATGTCTCTGTAATTAGTTTACTTGACAGTGACATTCTAAAGTTGCAGTTTGATTGACATATAATGGTGAATGTATCATTTCCTGTTTGTGTCAAACAGTTAAGTATGTGGATGTATTGCAAACTAACTGCAAAAACAGTACACTATAAAGATAAGTTCATACAACAATACTATGTAGTATGGAATTTGGACGCACTACAATTTAAAAAATCAGCTCCAAAGTTGTTGAAGCATCCCTTTACATAATGCAATGCAGAAATGGCCTAACTTCAAATGAAAATGGAGAAATGTCAGATGTGTCTTGAACTGTGAACAACTACCTTTTTTTTGCCTTGAAAGGCAACCGCTTTATAAAGTAGAAAAGAAGAAGATGGAAAAATGTCACTGAGGCAAAACCATTATTAAAGCAGAGTGAGGTTTTGTATATGGGCACATTTTCTTTTATGAATAAAAAGAGACGGTCCTCCACCACCAGTTGATTCAACCAACAGTACAAACACAAACACTGTGTGGTTGGTATATGACAGCCTTTCAGATCCCCTCTAAAAGGTTTTCAGTTTTTTATCAGTGTGTGGGGATGTTTTGCCAAATCACAAAGAAATTGTTGTGAGTCAAATGTTTTATCACATTGCAAGACTACATTTTTGTTACTTTCTTTTCTGGTGTGAAATTGAGGCAAAGACACCTTCCTGGAGAAAAAAAGGCATGTGAAGATTTACCCAAAGTAGTGATGACAGGACCACACACACACACACACACACACACACACACACACACACACACACACACAGCTGCTCTCACAATAGCTTGAGAATAGAGCCACCATTAGTGAATACAGGAGTTAAGCACACCAAGAGACTCCTACGATAACTTAAATAATTCAAAATTCATCAAATAATATTGTATTTCAGGTTGTCCATTACGGACATCACATTACTGATCACTTACTACCAAAGATGAAAACTATAGAGAAGAAGAGTTATGAGCTACAATACTGGATACATATGGATATTGATGAATTCTAAGTCTTCATGAGGGCAAATGCATGATGTAGGCAGTTATGATGAGAACTAATGTGACACCCATCTCACGATCTGCAACTAATATTCCAAGACTTCTCAGGCCATATTACCAGAGAAATCCCGGACGAGCCCCCATTTGTTACGTTCCCCCCTTTAGGGTCCAGGCGTTGGAGGGAGTAACAATAAATTTGTAAACCCAGGAATGAGAGACACTGGCTGAAAGTTGTGTGCAAAACAATTATACATTTATTAACAAAAATTAAGAGTGTACAAACACCAACTTAAAACTACTTTCTAACAGAAAGCGTGACGTAATTATACAACTCAACAAATAGGGCAATAAACTATCTTAAAGCACTCAAATTAAAGCTACTGCTCAACAGGTGCAGCGAAAAACAACCAGGAAGTACTCAACTTAAAACTACTTCCTAACAATATAGCAATAAACACACTTTATTCACTATAGACCACTGCCGACTCCGACACCCCCGCCAACGTCTGACGTCAACCACCACACATAGTATGAACAACTCGCAGTATCGAGTGGAGGAGACAGAGGAGAGGGCAGAACCTGTATTGACGAGGGGTTGAAGCTGGGGAAGAGCGAGGCACGGCTAGGCCAGGCAGCATAACAAATGCTATGTTACCAGCTAACGCTAGCAATCGCTAGCTAGCTTGGTTTGCATCTTTAATTCATGTTAACTCTGATATTAATTGGGATGCTAAATTTGGCCTGCGAAAAACAGGCTTGTTTGTAATGTACTTACTCGAAAAAATGAAGAGCCGACTCCTTAGAGTCTCCTTTTAGTACGGACCAGGTATTGTGAGCGTAGACATGATACTTGCCAAGTAGTACTAACATATAAATAAAATAATATTACAAGAGCCCAGACTTCTTGGACGGTCTGTTAGCACATTTAATCACACAAAAAGATACATTATTTGTCCAATATTTGCATGAAAGCCTAGCTAGAGGCTAGCCTGTGACAGCACCCACCTGTCACTCAAAGCAGCCACGACCTTAATGATGCATAAATTCAACTCGCTTTTGGAACCGACATCAAGTGGCTATTGAGGAGCTGCAGTTTTTGGCACCTCCACATTGGCTTCATTTTTCATAGCCGGAGGCTGCCGCTTAGTCACAGATTACAAACCACGCTGCTGTGTTTTAGAAGCTTGGATGTAATTGTGTATATTGTTGCAGATAACCACTGGTTTCCTTCCATTTCCATATGATAGGATAATCTATGGCCAGACTCTTGGAACTTGCTTGAGCTGCGCTATCCATCCCAAATTAGTGACAGCAAAGAAGAATGGTTCGAAATGTTTTTTTCTTTGGTTTTGTAGCTCTGTCCATCGTTATTATCAGTTATGATCACAATGTACTCACCAAGTTCACTGCTGATATCTGAAAGCGTGGAGATAAACAGCCGATTAGACTGTTGTCAGGCTATTAAATAGCTGTTATCGGTCGCTATAAGCACCATAGATGTGGGTCAATGGGGGCCTGCTACACCCACTAGTAGGTTTTATCATTTATTCACATGGTAGATCACCAAAAGAAGGTATAAAAGAACATGACAGCGAACTCTAGCGACCGTAGTAATTATGAAAGGAGCAGAAGCAGAAGTCAGGCTCTGTAGTACAGACAGTGTGAAACTCCACAAGGGGTGAAGGTCGGGCGCGATGGATGGACATACTTTTTGAAATGTAGTTATTTTAGGCCAAAACACAATGTTTTCCCTAAACTTATATAAGTGGTTTTGTTGCCTCAAAACGTGATGTTTCATTCAGTTTTACATGTAAGAACTTGTTGCTTTTAAGTTTCACTTTCACTTTTACAACCTAGTAGGTGCAGTAGACCCCTATTGACCCACATCTATGGTGCTTAAAGTGACCGATAACGCCTATTAAATGGCCTGATAACGGTCGAATCGGGTGCGATAAACAGGCAGGTTGGAAGCTTAGTTGTATTACCATCATTTTGTAGGAGACAGAGTTGACCACTGTGTGCACACACTTACGGTGGGTCAGAGTTGAGGCAGGAAGTGGGTCTGTCTCTTCTAAATAGGTTTATCTAACCTGGAGGTTTGTTTACAACCTGTCTCCTCATCTGACTGCTCGTGTCAGACATCTTTGTAGTGATGTCATCGCGTTGTCAGATCTCAGCAATGAACTTGGTGAGTGCGATATTATTATAACTGAATATAAATGTAGTTTTCTTTTAAGGAATGATTCATCGTTAGTGTAGAGCTTTTAGTGTCCCTAAATCTTGTTTTATTGCTGTCTTTTCAGGCTTTCATTCAGGTGAAAAACAAAAATGAAAGAAAACCATTTATACTCCAAAATTCTGTTTAGCTGAATGCTATTGAAGCTCACAGTAATGTAAAGTGATATTACCTCTATTTTTATTGATTTCATCTTCCTCCAAATACATACTTTTGTCTACGTTCTCCTAAAACATGTCTGAGGCATTGTAACAATTCCTCACCTATAATACCCACAGCATGCTGTAAACTGACAAGTGCAATACAATAATCCTTTCAAAACTCTGATAAATGAACCAGGACAGGCCATTATCTATCCGCATGTTGCTCATCCAGACACCATTTCCCTAAATATCTGCTCAACAGCAGACTGTCATAGAGCTCAAACAACCCTGACTGATCACACACACTCCCATCTGTTGGCTGTTGCTATCTGTACACCATTCACATTGCAATCACTGACACTCAGAAATGTTAAGTGTGACCCCCTTGCACAACATTACAATTATCACTCATGACCTCTAGTAGCCGACATAATTGGCCAGCTGTCACTATCCCTGACAGAGCTTATTAGATTGTCGTGATGGGTGTAGAGGCCATCAGCACAGCTTTAATTAAAGGCCTGATCTGTGTAATTCAATGATGCCTGGCACTCAGGAAATGTAGAACACTTGAGTTTAGAAACAGTCCTGTTACTTGAATTTCACAGGTATGATCCCTGATACTCTGAACCCCTTTCCCACTGGACAAAAGACCCACTAACACCCACTAACATCTGGCTTTTGTCTTCAGTGGGAAAGGTCACAATCCGCGTTCATTTCCAGGACAAATGACTCTGCCAATCAAAGCTGGAGTTGATAAATACTGTGACTACTGCAGTGATGGAAACAAGACACCCGGATGGACACGCTAATTTTCACCCCTTTTCCGTGTGATGCTATGTGACGCGCATTGAAGTGAATATAAACTAGAATGGCACTCGGAGAGCGCAGACTTCCGCCAAGCTGACGAGTACGATTGCCCCCCCACCCCCTCCGTGCAGCTTGCACCATCATCCACGTGTATTCTTGTTTATGTTGAGATCAGCTGAACGTAGCGGAGCATCATAAAGTACTTCATTCAAACTGGACAGAAACAAAATGAAACTCACCTTAACCGTCGTCATTACTCTTTCCAACAATCACCAAGTGTGCTTTCACTGAGTTTAATGTGAAAAAATGCAGAATCTACAAAAAAATCTAATGGATTTTTCATTGTGCCACCCCCAACCCCTCCAAAAAATGTCATTCAAATCCATCACAAAACTTTTGGAGTAATCCTGCTAACAGACAGACAGAAAAACAAACCAACGCCGGTGAAAACATAACCTCCTTCGGCCTTGGCGGAGGTAATAAAATAAACAGGGATTCGGACAATTTTTTATCATTTATTAACATATGAAGCATACAATTAATATGCTCTCCTCAAAGCCACCAGACTCCAGTCATTGTACCTCGCTGATCATCAAAACACACTTCATTCAAACTTGTCAGAAGTCTTTCCACTGTTCCAACAATCACCAACTCTGGTTTGAGAATTTGAAAGAGAGACTGGATAAGTAACAGATATATATATATATATATATAAAAAGTAGCCACCATAACATTTACCCCGTTTACTAACCCTGCTTTCTGGCACGTTTGTGACATTGAACGTGACACATCAGGAAAAAAAACAAAAAACAGAAAGGTTACTTGTCTTCTGACAATGGGAAAGGAGTCTATCACCTATTTTTAGCAGATTATCCCACTTTTAAAAAACCTGCATATGAATGCTAATTTTGGTGGAAAAAGGATAAAAGTGACTGTTGCCTAACAAGATTGTCTCTATCTGTCTCTGTCCAGGTAATCGTCCCTGTATCATGCTAACATGCCGTGTCCATCCCGGTGAGTCCAATGCCAGCTGGATGATGAAGGGCACGCTGGAGTTTCTGTGCAGCAGTGACCCGGTGGCCCAGAGTCTGAGGGAGTCCTTCGTCTTCAAGCTCATCCCCATGCTCAACCCAGACGGAGTCATCAACGGCACGTGAGTGGGAGGCATGAACAGTGCAGCAAATATAGATTTATACACACAGATACAATTCAGTCATTCGGAAGAGTATAAGTTGCTGTAAAAAGTTTGAAAAGTTTTATTTATTTCCTGTGGATCTTGAATGGTTTCACCTCTGGAGTTAATTTCCATTGGAATGATTGATTTTTCTTTTTTGTGTTGCAGTTGGTTTGCTAAATATTTCCCAGTTTTGTTGCTATATTGAAAGTTGTCATATTTAAGATGTTGGATTAGAAATTATGTTTTATTGTGTATGATATTATCAAATTGGGTTTTGAAGCTATTAAGTTATTTTTGTATTTGTTCTGTGGGATTATTGGAGTAAAGCTTTGTGAGTTGTTTAATCTTTTCTTCTAAACTATTTTCCAGTTTTTGTTGTTGTTTTTTTCTTGTATGATGAATATGATATAATCTTTCCTCTGATTACTGATTTGCCTGTTTCACATAGTAATGACAGTGATTTTTCTGGAAAGTCGTTCATCTCCATAATAAGGGTGCCCACTCTTCGGTCATTAGTGTGTTGAAGTCAGGGTCTTGAAGTAATGATGTATTGAATCTCCATCTCATGGGGGGTCTAATAGATGATTGAATGTTTATATTGAGAGAGACAGGAGCGTGATCGCTGATGGTGATAGAATTAATTGTGGTTTTGTGGATATTAAGGGATAATGAATTGCTAACTAACTATAGGTCAATTTGAGAGTAGGATTGGTGAAGGGAGGAAAAATAAGAATATTCTTGTGACGAAGGGTCCCTCATTCTCCAACTATCGCCAAGTCTATAATCGGATTGTTAATAGTACTGATAATTACAGTATTGAGAATTAACAGTATTAAAGACTCCGGCAATCATAGTATTCATTGATGCATTCAATTGGGAAAAAAGGCATCATTATTTGGACCATAGATATTGGCAAATGTGAATTTTGTGTTATTTTGTTTTCTGTACAATTCGTCAATCACGAGGATTGCTCATTTGTTGTTTGTCATGTTCTGCTTCAGGATGGGGAACGGCACTTTTCGTCTTTCATTTATTTCACGGGGATATTGATCATTGAGTCTGTAAGTTGTGCAGTTGTCAGTTCTTTTCCTTTGCTTTTGATCAGTGTCTCTTGTTGAAAGTGTTTGAATTTGGCAATGATGGGTTGGGGTCCTTTCCTTGGTTTGTACACCGAGACGGTGAACTCTGCGAACAGTGATATCTGTAACGATGTCTGGCGGTATTTTCAGATGAGTTGTCATAAAGTCTTTGACAGGTGATTCTGGTTCGTCTGGTGTTTTTTCGGAGATGCCTGAGAAGATGAGACTGTCCCTCGTGCTATAGGTTTGTATGTCCAAAATAGTCTCTTTCAGTTGTTTGGTTTCTTTAGTGACTGTTAGCATTTGTTTGTTGAGTGATTTGACAGAGGACTGCAATTCCTGGTTTGATTTCAGTAGTGCAAATTCCAAAGTCTTTTATTTCTTCATGTATTGTATTGAGTAGGTCTAATTTTTTGTTAATGCTGGAGAGGACACTGACCATCGATTTTCATGGTTTCCAAGTCATCTCTATGGGTGGATGAGTCCTTTTTCTTTTGTTTATTTGGGTTGCTGGAGCCGTGCTGTGGTGTGCCGATGTTGGGTTCCATAATATGTCTGAAATATTGATCAATGAATGCTTCAAGGTCTGTTATTTCTTCCACTTTGGTATTGATCTGATCCGCGTTTATGGTAGTAGATGGTTTGTATGTGTTTCCCAGTCGGATGTTTTGTGGAGTTTACAAAAAGGTTTGTTGCTAGTGACATGGTGTCGCTATGTTGGATCTCGCCTCCGCGGGCAGGTCTCGCGATCAGAGTGTCGCCATCCCGATCAGAGCCCATTAGACCTGCTTCTTCTCGTGTGTTCTTTGTTTTGTTTTAAAGGAACAATATGTAGGACTGACAGCTAGCGTTTAAAATGGGTAACGGCAGTCCTAATTTTATATCACTGGAGCCGTTGCCCGTCCGCTCCTCCGGTGTGACTGATAGCAGCTAGCGCACATTTCCGCACTTTGAGGGTCTAGACACAAGCGTCTTAGCCTCTGGCCAGCAGCAGTAGTCTGAATCACTTCAGCGGCTGTGTGTCTCAAATATTCGCTGCCTTGATAACCAGCTGCACACGGACCACAGAGAGATGTGCCGGGGCTTCTCAGGTCGGGTAGAATCTAACGTTAACGTTATCTCTGTTGATCCAGTCGGTTAGCTTGCTTCCACGGCTGCAGAAGGTTGTGTTTGCGTTCCAATTTGTTTCATATGTGTCAACGGGGCGTCGAAATGGGCAGTGGACGGGATCACAAAACAAAAACAGACGTTCCCGACCTGAATGGACATTTCAAAGGACAACATACTGGCTGTAGCATTGTTGTCGGAGAAGCCGGTATTTCAATTCATCATGTTTCCTTAATCTCTGATGACATATCATGGTCATTGGTGCAAGATACTATACTAGTGGTTATTTTGTAATAATATGGGCAAATCAAAACTTCTTTTGAGCAGTCCCTCTTCATGCTGTGTCTTGATTTGACATCATGTTTCAGCTACAGATAAAAAAGCTCTGTCCTTTTGACCTGAATATCCGGATTTATCTCAGTCTGTCTCTATCCGTGAACATTCCTTTAGCTTGCTCTCCGTCTGTGTGTGTGTGTGTGTGTGTGATGTAAGTCTTGCAACACAACTCTGACATTTCACAGGAATTAAGTTGGACACTGCAGGGATTTACTCATCGTGCCGTCAGCCTTATCCCCATCTCTCTTTTCTCTTCGGACTTTCTCTCTTTCTTCCTCTCTTGGGTCAATTCTCTGAGCTTGAAATTGGTGTGAAACTGAAACAATATTGCCAACGAATCAACACAGTTTTTTTTTTTTTACTTGAAATCCCCTTCCCTGTTGGTTTGTGTGTGTGTGTGTGTGTATTGTGGGCATATGAACCATTTGAAAAGCAGGAACAAGAGGTTCTCTCATCAATATTAGATGAATATATGTTTCTTTTTTCTTTTCTTTTGCTTTGATTCGTTTTCTCATGTTGTGTGCCAAATAGGTTTGATTAGCAGGAGAAAATGTCTTTCAGGCCACATTTATGTGTTTCAGAAGTGTCTCCTGCTTGTCTCATATTGTGAAATTATGTCGGGAGAATATGAAAAAAAGAACCCTGGAATCCTGCCAACTTACTTAAAGCTGCAGTAACAGTTTTTCTTGTCCACTTGATGGCCAACAAGCAGAAAACACAACACTGACATATTATGACCTAATTTAAGTTGATAAGGTGAACAAGCAGTTGCTTATTTATACATCCAACAGACACAGAGCAACACTATCATTCATTTGGAGTCGTGTTTGTGTCCACCTGATGAATGTAAGTCCAATATGTTCTCTCTTTTAGCACTTGTTTTGGTCTCCACCAACTCCTGAGGGAAATATCTGTCTCTTTAGCTGCTTAATGCTCCACTACGTTCACCAGCTAGTCTCTGACTGTGTCTGACTGCTGGTTGATGCTGAGCAGGTAGTGTCCAGAGCTTTCTAACTGCAACCAGCTGCCTGCTGCAGGAGACCAGCAGAGTCTGTGGGCTGGAAAACTAAAACAATGAGCTGAAAGAGGCTTTCACAAGCCAACATCTAGTCTGTTTTAATCAAACTCTGGTGTGGTTCATTTTGGGCAGTTGTGAACGCAGTAGTCATACTCTGGTGCGGACCAAAACAGCTAGTCCGAGACCACATGGCAAGAGGTGGTCTGCAAGGTGAAAGTGAATTCTTGTGTGGTTCAATTGCAATGAGAACACAATCCGACCCAATTGCAGGAATTGACCCAAAACTCACAGGATTACGGCTGCCTGCCTGGGCATTTGTTGAGATGGACACAGGTAAATTACATGTTTACGTGAGTGGAAGAGGACTGACTTGGACTTCTGCAGAAGTCAGATATTCTCTGAGATGAAAGTAGCAAATTTACCAGAAAAAACTCACAAATTTGCAAGAATGAATTTACAAGAAAAAACTTGGAAAAATATGGAGTACAAAACTGTGGTATATGAAAAATAGTGCGTTTTTTTGGAATAACATCGTGTCACTTTCCAAGGTTGGCTCAACCTCATTACACCATATGCCCTCCATTATTGCAGAGTGCAAAATATATCTCCATCCATCAATTCTCATGGGTTTATTCAGGCCGGGTGGGTCACGGGGGCAGCAGACTAAGCAGGGTATTCCAGACGTCCCTCTCCCCAGCAAACTCTAAGGACATAATTCGCCATAATCTGTGGTTCAACAAAAGCACTTATGTGCCTTTTCTGTGTTGTTTTTTCCTTCACTCTGACACAGTGACAGTTAAAAGCATCAGTGTGTTACTATGGTAACACAGTGTTAACGTCTTCTCAACTGTTGGTTTTTAGTGTTAGCTGTGCTGAAATAAGACACACACCTTTGTGAAATCAAAATTGGGTCATTTTCTGTAACTTCTACAATGATAGTATTTACTTATGTTCTCGAAAGAAAACGTGTACATGTATCTTTCAGGACCTTTGCCTCGCTCAGAGGCCATCCTTACCATAATAACACTACGTTAGGAGCAACAAAATTCAGATGGTGGCTGGCGTTGCCATGGTTTTGCACTCTTGTAGTTTTTTTTCTCATAAATTTATGACTTCCTAATCCAGCAAATTTGTGAGTTTTTTTCTTGTAAATTTGCCACTTTAATCTCAGAGAATATCCAAGGTTTTCTCTCTTAAATTGATGTCGTTAGTCTCAGAAATTATGAGTTTTTTCTCGGAATATTACTTCCTCCCCTAGCTCCATAATTTTATTTTATTTTTTTACCTACACTGGCCCTAATATGCCATCGTACAGCGGCAACAAGACCAGAGCAGCTGTCCTGACACAGCCATAAAGTCATCACGCATGCACCTGTAAAGCATCATCAGTTGTTATATCTCACAGCTGATGATTTCCCTCAAAACATATTGGGGCCAAAAAAAGGAATGTGTTTCTTTGCCCACAATAAACAAAAGAAAGACCCTTTACCTGTGAGTGCCGGTGATTTGTTTCTTCTGTACTTGCCACTACCCCGCACCCCAAATACTGTTCAAGATTCAGAGCCGTGCTCGCTGCTACTTTCTACTATGTTCATTTCTCAATAAGCTTGTGATTGTGAGCAGACACAGATGTCTGTCTGAGTTTACAGTCATTTCTCTCTAAAGCTCCCACAGTAGTTCAGTAGTCATGTTCATTCCCTCATTTTGCACTAGTTAACATGACATTCATCTTCACCTGCGTTCGTATTTCTGTCAGCATTATTCAACAAAATGCAACATAAGCCAACAAATGAATATATAGTACATTCAGTACACCAGTCTATGTATTTATTTACATCTATACGGGTAGATGAGAATGTCACAGTTCACTGATGAGCCCACACAAACTCGCGACGGCTGGATAAACATACAGTGATTTGAACACTAGCTGTTCATATGACAAATTAATGTGAGCTGTAGGTTGTGTTAAAGCTTACAGAATCAAATATTATCTGGCAGCAGATTCCCAATGACATTCATTGTACACACACACACACACACAAACACACAAACACACACGCCTGAGGGCAGGCAGCTGCAGTGCCGGGCAGAGGGGAGCAAAATGTTGAGAAAAATAACAGTTTACAAAGACTTTTAACTGTGTTAGATCCCTGTGTTTCTCTGTGTGTGCTGCCCTGGGACAGAGCTGAGGCTGGGAGGCTACAGCGCAGGGCGAGAGACCTAGATAAAGAGAGGGAGAGAGAGGGGGGTGAAAGATAATAGAGCGAGACAGAGAGGGAAACTGAGTAAAAGAAAAAAGAATGATGGAAGGGAGGCACAGACACTCGGCTCGAGACAGAAGATAGACTGAAGAAACTGCTCTGAACTCTGTATCAGGAGAAATCAATAATGCCTTAAAGTGGCAGTAGGCAGTATATTTTTTGGCATCATTGGGCAAAAATTCCATAATAACCTTTCAGCATATTGTAATTCAAGTGTTCTGAGAGAAAACTAGACTTCTGCACCTCCTCATGGCTCTGTTTTCAGGCTTTAGAAAATCTAGACCGTGACGGGAGACTTTGACCAATCACAGGTCATTTCAGAGAGAGAGCGTTCCTATTGGCTGTGCTCCGGTCATGTGATCAGAACTTGGCGTTCCTTCAACAGACACAAACTTTCTCATGTTACAGCTAAACCGTGCACTACAAGATGATTCTGAAAACATTTGAGGAGAGAAATAGACATTAACGTAACAGAATATTGATTCATATTTGACCAGCGCTGCCTAGTTTGACCGTTTGGTCGGAGTTCGCGAGTGATTGACAGCCGGTTCTCATAGACAGCAGATGGACAACAGACCTCAGATCAGCTCTGACTGCTTGTTTTCCTCCGGTCTGTGAAATCTTGCAGATGACAGAGGACCGGAGGACACAGAGGCACATGATTTTTTTTCATGTTACCTGTTTCATGTACTACTGTCACGATAAAGAGACCGTTTTATAAAAATAACTTTTTTTAATCATATTTGCTCCAATCTCGCCTACTTCAGCTTTAAAGCCCACGTTTTGGAGAATTTTTCCTATTGGACAATTTATCCATGAAGTCAATGTTTCCCGGCTGGTTTAGCCTACTGTAAGTCCAAATGAAAAGAAATGACAAGAAAAATAAACAAATGTCAGTCAAGGTGGCTGAAAATAACACATGAAAGTATTAATGCATTACAACAGCCTTATTCTGTCTTTGCATGATACCAGTTAATATGTGGAATAATAACAACAGTACAGTTGTTTTGTAGAAAGCGGGTCTGAGCCGGTGAGTTGACCCAAGGCAAGTGAAATGGAACCACTTTTATACAGTAAATCAAAGCAGTGATGAGTCGGTATGTAAATAGTAGTGATCAACGGGTAAGGTAAGACAGTGGTCAGACGGAATGCAATGACATGCCAATATTAAATCAATCTGATGCTTTTAAGGTACACAAATTGCATTGCCAATGAATGTTAGATTGGAAAATACAACATTTACCCAATTTACGTTATAAACCACGCCCACTTCCGGTCTTCTATCCAAATACAGAGACATATTTTTTTGTTGGTTAAATACAAATCCTACAGATAATAACGTGCCCGTACACCTCCAACTGCCACAGCTTTGTCAGTGGGATGAATATGACTCTCGCTACTGAGCTGACCACAGTACGATAATTGTTTTTAGGTCAGCATCTACAGGCCTTTAGCTTCTTAAGACATCTCTGTATTGGCTTCAGTCTGCTGCCGTGATGATAATGAACTTTCAATATCACCGCAGTCATTATTCTCATGTGACCATAAGAACTAAACTGCAGGTGCACGTGCTCCAAATTGCAGATAAACCACTCCAAATGTCCATAAAGCTGGACTGACCTATCTGTAGGATTACCACTCAGTTTTAGTACCAAATGTCACGATTCCTTTGCTCTAGAGCTATCTGTTATTTTTCCACTATCCTCTATATTCAAACCAAAAGTGAAGAGCATTACCAAACACAAACCCTGCTCTGTCATTTCATTAAAAAAATGAGTCGGTAACATCGCAGATGTTGTAGTTCTGAGGTTGTTCACGCTCACTGACTCATTCACTGGAACGTCCCTGCCAAAACAAGGAGCAATTGTAAAATTGGGCAAAGTAAAACAACTGAATGTTGTTTTGCTTTCAGGACTCTTTATTTTATTGGGTGAGAGCCCGGTTATTCATCTCTCGTGTGGGGGAGTCATTCATTTAACTTCACACACCTCGTTTGAATAGTTTTACAGCTGATTTGCTTTGATCGATTGATTACACTCAGCTCAGCTCAGTTAAGCTTACCGGCTGACACACACTGCTGTGATGATACACTACCGAATAAGATAATTGCATTCAGGTTAAACACACATACACACACACACAATATACATATACACAAGTACACATACCCAACAAATGTGTGCACACATCCTTTACACACACTTTCTTGTTGTGTACTGTGAGCAAACTGTGTGGCTCTGGATGTGAGCTGTGAGAATTGAGACTTTATGCTGTTATGTGACACAAACCTCCCTCCTCAGAGAGAAGATAGCTTTGGCAGGCCGATACATTACACACACACACTCACACACACACACACACACACACACACACACACACACACAAACACAATTTAAATGCAAGCAGGATGCTGTTTCACATGAAAAGTCAGACTCTCTGAGGAGGAAGATTGGGGATGGTCTGTCACGCTTCACACACACATACACACGCACGCACGCACACACACACACACACACAGGTGTCCACCCTTCTGAAATACATTTATCACTGTCACTTACACTGTAGTGGAGCATTACAATCTTGCCCAGGGATCCTATTATGAAAGGGGACTCAAACCCTGGTCTCCCCATTGGTCTCTTGTACGGCAGTCTTAGCTCTGTTTAGCAGCTAATGTCTCCGCATGGGTGATGATTATTATCAGGGATTATTTTCTTGTGTTATGCAACACGCTATTAAGGACAATGTTGCTCGGTACACCATCATCAGGAAAATAAAATGTCCCCTTCTCCAACAGTTTGGTCAATGAGAAGGTGTCTCTAAATGTAATGGCTGGATATCCATGAAATAGTAAATAAATAGCCAATTATCTACTAATAATAGGCAGGTTGTTCTGGGATTTGATGAGTGCCGTCATGTTCGTCCCCCAAGGGGATGAACCCCATTGATTTCAATGACTCAATAAACTCTCCTCGAGCTCCATCCTTGGGATGTTTTTTTTAGTCCTATTAGCATTAAAGCAGCAGTGCATAGAATTGGGGCAAATGTGTTATTTTTATAAAACAGTCCTCCGGTGCTCTTAATGGCATCTGTAAGATTTCACAGACTGGAGGAAAACAATCGATTAGAGCTGAGCTGGAGCCTGCCGTCTCTGAACATCTGTCAATCACTTGCAAACTCCGATCAAATGGTCAAACTAGGCAGCGCTAATCAAATATGAATCGATATTCTGTCACTGTAATGCCTATTTCTCGCCTCAAATGTTTTCAGAAACATTTTTTATTGTACTGATTTGCTGTAAAATGAGAAATTTTGTGACCCGGCAGCCATGTTGAGAAGAGTCAAAGAAATACCAAGTACCGCCCGCCAGCGAGAGCACAGCCAATAGGAACGCTCTCCCTCTCTGAAATGACCTGTGATTGGCCAAAGTCTCTCGCCACGGGCTAGATTTTCTAAAGCCTGAAAACAGAGCCATGGGGAGGTGCAGAAGTCTATTTTTTCTCCCAGAGCACTAGAATTACAATATGCTGAAAGGTTATATGGAATTTTTGCCCAATGATGCCAAAAATATTCTGCCAACTGCAGGTTTAATCACTTATAGAAATAATCTGGCAACGGTCACCTGACTAAATACTCCGCTCATGGCTTCATTTTTCCGTCCCTTCATGTATATCTTCCAACAGGGCTCCATGAATAGACAAAGTACCCGGTATAAATTGTGGATTATTACTATTATTTACAAATGGGCACACGCTTCTTAACCTTTTTCTGTCTAAATAAATATAAATGACATTAATAATGAAATGACATGGCCATTATTAAAGGCAAACTCTATGTACGTAGAAAAAAAGGGATGGCAGCAGTATCAGCGCTGCAGCAGAAACGCTGCCAGTGTGGACACCACACGCGTGAGAGACGCAGTAGTTCAGCAAGGCAACGCACTGCTCATGCGGGTGTTGTGTCCCGGCCGTAAGATTATAATAAACTGCATCATCTCTAATCTGATACCTCAAACTACTCATTTGATTCACCACAACTGATTTTAAGGTTTTACACCAACAATTGTCACAAATTGCATCACTACTTTTTTAGAAGGCCTCATTATAATTAGAGCGATAGCTTCTAATGAGACTGATTGGTCTCACAGACAAATGCATAACGCATACAGTATGCATAAATGCATCAACATGAGGGAACACTGTCAACCAATTACAAATGCATTTGGATAACATATCTGCATTGTTTGTATAAATATGAAATATTATAAATTAATTATTAATATATATAAATATAAGAAAAAAATATATTATCATGTGAAAGTGCTTAAATGTGGTGTATTCATTTTGCTATATATATAGCCATCATCTTCCTTGAGTGAAATAGTGGAATGACTTTAATATATTTTAACAATTCATATAAAAAACAATAACAAAAAGATTAAAAATAAATAAGCCTAAATGCTATTCTATTCTGTTGTATATCATGTTTGAAGTACTTTACTGATTTTATCTTTAGGGATCTATTACTGAAGTTTTTTCTCCATCATATCAACCAGCAGACATAGATGCAAAGCTGCACTCTCACACAGCACCGATACCCACTGGATGTTAAACTTATAAGTAGTTATAAGACTTATAATAATCAGTCGTATGCATAACTAATAATGGAATTAGGTCTTATATATATTGACTGCATGTTTACTGTTTACTGTACTTTGCACAGCATTTGCTTCTCTGCTATTGGAAGCTTCCAGTTGACGGGTAAAATAAATGTTGTTTTCTGTGTGTTAGCTGGAGGGTGTTGCAGCTGTTTAACATACCTGCTGTCAGCTTATGTGGATTGTGTTTGTAGCAAACCAACAGGCCAGAAAAGCGGGTGACGCACCCGAAACTCTGAAAAACTAAGTTTTATCATAATATGTTTTAGGATGTTGGATTTGGTGTCAGCTCCCACAGTCACTCAAATGGAACCTAACCTTCCATTTATTATCATGCTCGCTATCTCTTTAGTCAGACAAGTCACACACACACCACACAAACACACTAACATAACCAAGACCATAATACTGTGAGGCTGGATAGGTCGAGGAGAAGCACTTGCAGTAATGTCCTGCCTGTCTCTTCTGCTGTGTGTCTCCTCAGGAATCGTTGTGATCTGAACGGGGAAGATCTGAATCGTCAGTGGTCCAAACCAGACCCTGTCCTCAGTCCAACCATCTACCACACCAAGGGCTTCCTCTACTACCTCAACAGCATAGGACGGACTCCACTGGTGAGATACAACATGCTCTTCGGTGTTTCCCTCAGGATTAGATTCTACTTGTGAGGTCATCTTTAAAGATTGATTAACACTACACTATACTAGAAATTAGTTCAGATGTCCCTTTCAATGTAAGGTCAAAGCACTACTAGTGGTATAATCACAGCAAGTTAGGCTTCTATGTGGATGCTGGAGTCGGGACATGATTAGCCTAGCTTAGCATAAAGACTGGAAGCAGGGGGAAGCAACTAGCCCTTTGTCCAAAGTTCAGAAATACACCTACCAACATCTCTAAAGGGCAACAATTAACACGTATCTAGTTTGTTACCAGCCGCGACAGCATGTTGCATGCATAGTGTCCTTTCAAAATAAACTTCACAGGAGGTTAGGTTTAGGCAACACAGCTTAGTTAGGTTTAGGGGAAACGGTCATGGTTGACGCTAACGTCAGTGACTAGGGACTCACATGACTAACAACTGACGTGACAAAATAAGTCAACGTTACTTTTAATTTCACACAGGCCATGAACACCTGGTTGAAAGCCTGTGTTTGTTTGACCCAGCCACCTTCAGCCTGCCCTTAGCTGAAGGTGACGCTATTAATACTACAGTACGTCACTTGCTCTCACCATTGGATATTGCCGCAAAGGTGGGTTTACATTGGAGTTAGGTGAAAGCCTGTATCCAATGTCGAGGGTTTGGACTGAGACCCGGCTGTGCAAGCTTATCACCTTTTGGTGAAATTTGCCGTCTTTACCTCAGAATAGGTAATCCACGTGAATTGCTGAGGGGTTGGCAGTTGTATTTGTGAACTTTGGACAGAGCCAGGCTAGCTGCCCCCCCCCCCCGCTTCCAGTCTTTATGCTAAGCTAGGCTGACCACGGCCTCTGTACAGTAACACAGACATGATTGAAGATTGATATCCATCCAAAAGGTCTCTTTTAAAAAGGCAATGTTTCCCCAACATTACTCAAGCAGTTTAGGTTGCTTGTAACTTAAACATACCCTGACCATAGTAGAAGTAGAATGCTCATACAATGCTCATCATTCAAGTAGAAACAAGTTTAAAAGTCAGACCCAGTCCTTTTCTTTCTTTCCCTCTAATTCTAATCCAAGCCTATCCCTGCAATCACTCTGATGCTGTTTCCTGATTTTTTTTTTTTAATTCACAGAATGAATGAGATTCCAGCTGCAACGTTGAAAAATTAGAGTACATTTTCAAATCAATGGGAAACTAATTAACAGCAAAATGAATGCCTGATTATTTCAATTTTCCCCTCACAATACCTGCATCCCATTGTTCAGCCAAACACAAAGCTGAAAGGTGTGAGCATGGTGTGAGCAGCGTTTTTGGATGTGTCCTCCTGAAACTGAAATGTAATGAGTAATGAGGCATAAATGAGAAAGACCTATAATGAAGTGACCTTCATTGGCTTATTTTAAGTGTTCCAAATTAGAGCTGGGGGAGGTTGTTTTTCAAGCTAATTCACGCAATCAACTGCCAACCGTTGCTGTAAACTGACATACAGTGGAAAGCGTGTGCACTTTAAAAATAACTTGTTAACTTTTTCACAGCCAGGTGGTTCACACTTGAAAAAAACCCAAATCATGCTCAGAATTGCATGACGACAAGCATAAGTACTAGCACTGTTCTCACCAGAAAACGACAGCAATAGCGGTGTGTTCCAAAACACTATCTGGACCTCTGTTTATAATCTCCTGACAGACCCCCTAGTGGCTGCGTGAATGGCGACTGCTGTGAAACACAGGAGGAAGTAGTGTGGCAATGTTAAAGGTGCAACACGCAAGATGAAAAAAAAAAAAATTATTACATTATCAAAAGAAGGTCAAGAGGTGACAGTGTTGACGTTATGTCAAAGACGTCACTGTATTGTGTTGCAGAGATATCTAGTGAAATGAGCATTCTTACCAGCTACCCGGCCCGTCCTGTCTTGTAATACCACTGATACATCGAGAGGCGATAGAGAGTCACTGTAGCTGCCCCGAGGGCTGGTCAATAATACATCCATGGTCCGTGTACGTATTGATAGCTTGCTTATTGGATTAAATCCAAAGTGTCAGAAACGAGAAAAGGACTCACATACTCACCTCGTCCTCCCCGCCGCCAGGAGAATGACTACTCCACCGCGAGGACACCAGGTGACAGCTCCTGCAGAGACAGACCTTCAGTTAGCGGTTATGTAGCAACTCAAATTCAGCCAACTGCAAACCACAGCACCGGGGTTCTGTTCCCATGGGACTTCCCTGACTCCCCACCGGATCAGCAAACTTTCTGTTGCAGCCATTACAGAGGTTCGTTAGTTCCGGCAGCGCTGGGGTTTGTGCTGGCTGAATGTGAGTTGTTACACAGACTGAAGGTCCATCTCCTCCCAGCAAAGTAGTTTTCTGGCTTCTGCCACTTTGGATTCAATCCAATAAACTATCAAAGCGTACACGGAGCGTATACAGGCCCTGGTTAGTGGCACAGTAAACACACAGATGGCTAACGTAAACTATAGGCCGACACCATACGTGAAAATCATAAAATAGCAGTGTTATTTCAGCCCGTTCTCATTCCCAGGGCGTCAAACACTGACGCTTTGTTACGGACATCGGCGTTCGATACCGCAGCACAATGCATCCTTTAGCGCCGGTATGAAACGCACCGGGCTTTCCATTAACTACAACGTAAACCCATCCGCACTCAACAGTAAACGCTCAGAGAAAGCGCTGTGTTGACGTACTTTAAAAAACGAAAGAGACACTCGGGGTGTGGGGGAGTGAAGATGGATGGGTCCAACAAACACAGGGCTTTCATCCAGGAGACCGCTGTTTATGTCCCGTGCGTTACGTGTCACTTTCACTTCACAATCAGCTGATCGTCTGTGTTCCGTGTTCACAACGTCGAGTCACATTTGCACCTTTAAAGAATGAGATGAATCAGCAGAAAACACAAAGTAGACTGCTGTGTGCTAGCTGTGAGAACCATTGTAAAGAAAAAAAACACACACTAATATCAACCCAATAAACAAAAGGAAAATTTTACTTCAATTGAACTAAATAGATACTAAAAAAAAAAAAAGTAAAAGAAGACGCACTATTAAAAAGTACAGAACTTGGAACATTTATCAGGTTTGGAGTTTCCATATTCAAAGATTGCATTTCAGCAGGTACCATCTCCACATCACTGAATAATTCTAGACAAAAATATCCTGTCAGATCATCTGACACCTGGGGAGTCTGTTTGAGATGCTTCTCTAATGTCTTTAAATCTTTATTACGTGTCCTCTAGGTTTTCTGTGACTACCACGGCCACTCTAGAAAGAAGAATGTGTTCCTGTATGGCTGCAGTGTTAAGGAGACTCTCTGGCAGTCTGGCTCTGCTGTTAACACTGCGGGATTGAAAGAGGACCCTGGATATAGGGTAACATACACACGCACACACGCACACACACACTCACACACACACACGTACACACACACACAGCCAAAACCAGCGATAGAGGGTTCAGTTTAAAATGCTATGTGGTCCTCTTCATGTCCCAGTGGTGGAGTGCAGTAAAAGCTCTGAAACCAGAGAAAACACTGTCAAATATTTGCTGTGGGCTCTCAATGTCTCTCTCTCTCTCTCTCTCTCTCTCTCTCTCTCTCTCTCTTTAGACCATTCCAAAGACCTTGGATCGTCTCGCGCCGGCCTTTTCTTTCAACAGCTGCAACTATTTGGTAATAACAACAACAACAACAACTTAGATTAATAATAATCTCTATTTCTCTGGTGTTTTAAATATCATTGATATTATACCTGTATTATTCCTAATTTGTTGACAGTAAAGTCACGAAACAAAGAATGCGATATGAAAACCAAAAACATATTTGAGCTGCTTCCATTTTCAGCTTCCTGAAAAGATTCCTTTCTGATTTTGAACAGGTGGAGAAGTCTCGCTCTGCCACAGCCAGGGTGGTTGTCTGGAGGGAAATGGGCGTGCTGAGAAGTTATACCCTGGAGAGTACTCACAATGGTTGTGACCAGGGAATATACAAGGTGTGTGTGTGATTGTGTGAAATATGTCCAAAAGGCTCTTTTATTCTCTGCAGTAAACTGTTGATACATGTGGCAACCTCTACTTCTTCTTCTGCTACTCTGTTTACTGGCAGATTACAGCCATGCGTAGCCTATAGCGCCAACTTCTGACCAAACTACGCTGTGCCGCCTAGTTTATACGCTCCAAACCAGTTGATGGAAACGCTCCTAATTCACATTTATTTTTTGCAACATTTCAAAAGTTCACTTAAAATTTGACAATAGGATGTAAAAACGACTACTGTCAATGGTCAGGCACAACAGATGTGTGCCAATGTGTGTTGTAAGTTACTGTCAAGGGTTGAAAGTCCTGTTTTTGTTTGACCCACCCTGGAACTTGTTATTGTTCCACGTTACTTTACATAACGGTCGCTCGATATAATACGTCACTTGACCGAATGCAAAAACGTCGACATAGAACGTATCTGCGTATCTGTGGTTTGCAGAAACATACAATGCCAACATTTTTTTTCCCCAGCGACTGGGCTGTGACAAACACAATCCGACTGTTTAGCGCCAAAGAATAGGTCGCACATCCTTAGTGAGTCTCTTTCTGTGTCGCCCCGCATCAACCTGCATTTTAACTGCAACAGGCTACAGACACATTTGTGGGTCACACACAGAACATCATTGTGCTGGTTGAAGTCTCTCTCTCTCTCTGAGTGTAATTAAGTCCCAGGCTGATCACTCAGCCCCCCCAGTCACCAGTTCTAACCTTTATTTATAGAGCACATAAAACCAGAGCTATAAAGAGCCTTCAGCACTTTACAGTGTAAGTGCAAAAGCACAGAGTAATTACCGCCCGGCTGCTAATAACGGTATGATCATAGTTATGAGTGAAAAAGAGCTCACGATGAATGGTACCTTTCAACATGTAGAGAAACATCAGAATGAACGACATTTGAAGCAGAGAGCATACATTTGGTTGCAACGTCTTCAATTATGACTGATGTAAAAGATAATTCTGGTGTCATAAAACTTGGCTCTTGTGTTTGTAGTTTTGGCCATAGTTCCTATCAACAAAAATAACATTTAACGTATTGTGCTTGTACACAACTAACTAACTAAGTAAGTAACTAACTAACTAACTAAAAAGAAGTCAGACAGGTCAAGAAACACAGATGATAAGACAGGCTCCCAAATCATCAAATACTGGTCAGTGGCCCTACGCTTCAAACTATGACGCTCTAGGTACCCCTCTAGCGCCAGTTTTGGACGTGTCAGGGACGGCGTGTCAGTTTCCGCTCATAACATGCATAGTGTTTTTTTCAAAATAAACTTCCAACGGAGGTTTACTTAGTTTTTAGGTTTACTTACACAACAAAACTACTTAGTTTGGGTTGAAATAAGGATGGTTATTACGTAAAATAAGTACGCTTGTTCAACACGTTTTCATCCCAACTTGTCACATACTGGCGCTTTAGGTTTAGGCAACACAATTACTTTGTTAGGTTTAGGAAAAAACAACATGGTTGGGCTTAAAACTACTATGTTTGTAAAGTGAAAGTAAAATGAAACTGAACGTACGAGACACAAACAGCGGTCTCCTGGATGAAAGCCTTGTGTTGTTGGACCCATCCACCTCCACTCCCACCCGCCCGGTGTGTGTCTTTTTGCTCTTTAAACTACGTCACCACACTCCCAGTGCACTTTCTCTGAGCGTATACTGTTGCTGCGGATGGGTTTACATTGTAGTTAATGGAATGTCTGGTGCAGTTCATACACACGTTAAAGAGTGCCTTTTGCGTTGGTATCACACGCCAAGGGGCGTGTCGGTATTTGATGCCCTGGGAATGAGACCGGGCTGACTTGTCCAGCATTTTTTTTTTTTTTTTACAAATTTGGGGACCACAGGCTCCACATCTTTAAACAAACACATGCAAAATAGAGTTTGGAGATTTGCTATTTAGTGTTGAGAAAGACACACAAGGTCAGTTAACATTAAGTTGCTGTGTCTCATCAGAAGATTTAAATAATGAATGAATGTGTCCTCATTTTGTAAACTCTGCATGAAGTAAGCAGGATTTTGGGGAGGTGTGAGGGTGCAAGCCTTTGCCAACTAAAACCCCCAAATGGTCCTGCGTTTCCTTGCATCCAGGTGGACATCTGAGGAGGATTCATCCTCAGGGGAACCAAATACTAAGTTAAATTCATCTGCTATTTTAACGATACCTTTTCATGGACCAAAGTGTAGGTCCAGTGGATATGTTGGATGTCCAGTGATGCTAGATGAAAGATCAACCAACCAAAATCCTTAGGAATCATCCTCAAATACTGTATTAACATTCCAAACATCTCAAATATTTGTTGTAACAGTTTGCCAGTATATCTTCCTGTTAATCAAAGTGTTGGATGGATGGACATACTGATGGACAGACTCATAGTATATAATCATCATTAGGCCCGTAGCTCGCAGGCCAGGAAGGAATATGCGATGTTGGACAACACATGCTGGCATTGTGAGCTGACCTTTCAACACACTGTTTACAGTGTTTTTTTCCATCCCATTTTTCTATCAACTCATTTCGCACGCTTTGCATCTCCGGTGGGGACGCACCAAAGTGTGAGCCGCTTGCTGAATGTCACTTGTGAATGTGTCAAAATGAGGACACAAAATGGCATAATTACTTGGCATTTTACTGCAGGGAAAGATTGATATTTTTCTGCTCAGGACCAGGGATTTGGTGAAGGGAAGGAGAGGTGATGAACAGAGAGAGGGATATTTGCATAACAAGAGGGTTTATTTTACCTACTGTATTATACAGTATTCAGCAAATACAGATGCTGTGTTTCATGCCTGTGTCCTTTGTGAGGATGGCGCTTTGTGCTGGTTGACACTAACAACAAACTAAAGTTTTGGTGGAATAAAATACATTTGTAAATGTAGATTTTAAATGTGTTTCTTCTCTATCCTGTGAAAGTGAAATGAACTAACAGTTAGATGAAACTTAAATATTAACATTAAAATAACAGCCATTGATAGCAGTTCACCTGACAGCAATAACGGCAGCTTCACAGAACGTCACCTCCAGGTCCATCAGTACCTGTTCTGGAGCTTTCGACTATATCAAGTCACCTTAGTTCAAGTTCAAGTCATCTTAGAATTAACTTTCAATCTCAACTTGTTGTTAGGTTTTGGTTTTGTTTCTCACTTGGACCCTGAGTCCTCATACAAGAATTACAGCTTGTTGAATTAGATGCCACGCAGGACACAATTTAGGCAATTTGTAGGCAATTTGGAGATTTTGGGCTACTTTGCTTCCATAACATGTCTTCTTCTTTCAGACTAGTGGAAAGAAAACATCCAAAATACACCTTTAGGTGTTTATTTTCCTACTTTGTCTATTTGTGTCTGTAGATTTCCTCTAAATTCACCAAAAGTTAGGATTAGCTAATGCCTCATTTGCATATTTAAACGTAACATTTCAGAAAACTTGTAATACAAAAACGTACTGGGGAAGTTTCATGGTGATATATATTAGTTAAATGTTTTACCCTACTCACCTGCAATGTCTCGCAAAATGTAGGGATTTTTTTACAATCCATATGTTTAAAGGCTGTTTTTCCAAAATGAGTTTTCCTTCAGACTCTGAACTAGAAATTTCCACTTCAGTAGCACTTACACCCACCAAACCATTACATTCGTTTCATTTCATTCCTATCTATATTCTGAAGGTTTTTACAGAGGGGTTTGTTCATACAGTATGTCATTTATAGCCTGATTTATACAACATTTTATTCCTAAAAAACATGGCGATTTTTTTTGGGCTGTTGACAGTATTTTCTGATTTATGTAATGATACCAAGCGATATCCAAAATTGACACTTTAGTGTCTCCCATTCATTTTGTTGTTGACAACATTTGCAACAGGTCAATTTAACAGGAGGCGTTAAAGCTGCAAATGGGGAGAAATGGAGCAAATATGATCAAAACAAATTATTCTTGTCACGCTTCACACAAACACACACACACACACACACACACACACACATGCGCGCAGGGGGACTCAAACCCTGGTGTCCCCATTGGTCTCTTGTACGTCTTAGTCTTAGCTCTGTTTAGCAGCTAATGTCCCCGCATGGGTGATTATTATTAACAGGGATTCTTTTCTTGTGTTATGCGACATACTATTAAGGACAATGTTGCTCAGTACGCCACCATCAGGACAAAAATGAGTCAATTAGCTAAATCTAATGGCTGGATATCCATTAAATAGTAAATAAATAGCCAATTATCTACTAATAATAGGCAGGTCGTTATGGACTTTGAGTAGTGCTGTCATGCTCCCAAGGGGATGAACCCCATTGATTTCAATGACTCAATAACCTCTCCTCAAGCTCCATCCTTGGGATGTTTTTTTTTTTTTTTTTTTTTTCTATTAGCATTAAAGCAGAAGTAGGCGAGATTGGAGCAAATGTGATTAAAAAAAGTTATTTTTATAAGATGGTCTGTGTCCTCTGGTGTCATCCGGTGCTCCTAACGGCACATGCGAGATTTCACAGACCGGAGGAAAACAAGCAGTAAGAGCTGATCTGGAGCCCGCCGTCTCTGAGCCAGCTGTCAATCACTTGCGAACTCCAATCAAACGGTCAAACTAGGCAGCGCTGATCAAATATGAATCAATATTATGTATGCCTATTTCTCTCTTCAAATGTTTCAGAAACATCTCGTAGTGTACTGTTTAGCTGTAAAATGAGAAAGTTTGTGACCCAGCAGCCAAGTTGAGATCTGTTGAGGAAATATCAAGCACCGCCCACCAGCCTGAGTACAGCCAATAGGAACACTCTCTCTCTGAAATGACCTGTTATTGTACAAAGTCTCCCGTCACGGACTGGATTTTTCTAAAGCCTAAAAAAAACAGAGCCATGAGGAGGTGCAGAAGTCTAGTTTTCTCTCAGAACACTTGAATTTCAATATGCTGAAAGGTTATTATGGACATTTTTGCCCAATAATGCCAGAAATATACTGCCTACTGCCACTTTAAGGCATTATTGATTTCTCCTGATACCGAGTTCAGAGCAGTTTCTTCAGTCTATCATCAGACTACACGATATTTTTGTCTTTGACGATGGTCACCATGTCAGATCTAACGATCACAGCGTCATAAACTCTTGCAGTGTCTTGGTCGGGTGACTGGCAAGACTACACGTATGACCACGACCAATCACGCACGTCGTATTCCACGATCATGCGCGAGTCCGGACGTCATCGGGGAGGCGGTTGAAGCAACTGTCAATCATGGCGACAGAAGCGTTGTGTGTGATGCTGGCGGTCTTGTGTTGCGAAAAGAAAAAGAAAAGAAAGAAAAAAGGGTTGTTGATGAGCTCCTGGGTGGCACAGAGAGGACAGTATGAGCAGTTTCGTTGTCCCACCTGACAGCAGCAAACTCTGCATCCCTCCTCCTTTTCTCCATGTTTGTTTATTACCAAGTGACCTGACTGCAACTGCGCGCTGGAGAGAGCACCTGATTGGTCAATGCAAAGGAACACTTTGTTGGAGATGTCACACTAGGCGTGTCAGGACGAAAAATTCTGACAGGCTAAACTTTTCCTCGGGGTGTCGTGGGGCGTCCCAGACGTGGCGTCGGTTGTCGTGTACTATGACACGCTACACAGATAAGAGGATTGATTTTCGCACACGACACTCATTTATCGTTCCCGATCCCCTACGACGGCCGTGTCGGGCTATAATCGGGCTGATATTGTGTAGTCTGAACCGGGCATCAGCTGTACTGTAAGAAGTGATTGGAATCACTTGCACTGGCACATACACAAATGCACGTGATGACACACGCACACATACACACAGTACAGACATGGATCTGTATTCCTTCTGCACATGTAAGCTGTTCCTTCTTTTCAGCCATCTTTCACACACACACACACACACACACACACACACACACACACACACAGTGTTCTTTGTGTCATTTTTCATGCAGACCATTGAGCTGCATATCACTTAGTGGAAAGGTAGAGGAGAGAAAGAGGAATGGGGCACTGGATGGAGACAAAGTCAACAAAACACAGCTCTGTTGTAGAGACTCGGGGAAACAAGCACTCACACAAAACAACGTATATCATGGTGACCTGCAGGAGTCATTTTAAATGTCTGACCCAAAGTAAACCGAAAATTGCTGAATGCGACAAATTCATTCATAATTCATTCATTCTTAATTCACTCATCATGCCAATTAAAGGGACTCTATGTAAGAATCAGAAATTGCTTGTTAACAGCGACACCTGTGGCCGAAAGTCAGCGTCCTGTTGCTCGCGCTCGTCCTCGCTCTACATAGACATGAACGAGCATCGGTCAACACAGCGAGGCGACACACGTCAGCTAAAACCACATTATCACTCTATATTTCACCTGCTTGGTAGTAATGTTAGCTGACCAGACGAAGGTCTCTCCATGAATCGATGCTGATCGTGTGTTGTCCTGCTTCAGTGTTATGCAGTGTGTAATGTGCGCACATGCACGTGAGAGGTGGAGCGAGTGAGAACGAGCGCGGTGTGTGAGTGAAGGCAAGCTGGCAGGCAGAGGAGCAGAGTACAGCAGAGACTCCGGTCCTGGAGACCAAAGCTACGGTCTCCCCTGTGTCTTCTGGCCGCGGTCGGGGGGCTGGAGCAGGAAGAGTTGACACTGTTTTGCAAGACGGACTTCACTAGATAGAACTTTGCGTTTTTGGTGCTTCCGTGAAGTTTGTGTTGGAACAGCGTAGTAAGACGCGAGCGCGCACGGGACATCGACCCGATTTATACGTGTAAGAAATTACAAACAGTACCTTTTAAGAAAGAATTTGTTCGTACGAGTGGTTCTTGCACGAGGCCCAATATTTCTACCCTCCCACCCGAAGGAAACTTGACAGAATAAAAAGGGGGTCAGGCAGAAACACTGCACAGTGTGTGTAAGCTGTGAAAATAAAAACATTTATTTATTTAGATAACATAAATTCAATCTTGAGCTAGAAACAATTCATTTCAACTCTGTGTTTGTGTGTGTGTGTGTGTGTGTGTGTGTGTGTGTGTGTGTGCAGGGCCTGCAGACAGGAACCAGGGAGCTGCAGGAGATGGGCATGAAGTTTTGCCACAGTCTGCTGTCTGTAACCAAAGACATGAAGGTTTTTTACAGCCGAAGATTCATCAGCCACATTGACCTGGACCACAACGTCCTGGACCACGAGTCTCACAAGTAAGACACATCCTAACAAGGCCTGTGACATGTCCATTTTTTTTGGTCAAAATGGCCTCTTAGGGGGAGAAAAATTAGGATAATCCTCCAAAGTGAGGACATTGTCCAGCTGGTTATACTTCAACAGGGACAAAGTGGCCGGTAAGGACAGGTTATTTCATGCCTTTTTATTGGGCATCAACAAATATTCAATGTTCAAACACATATTGTCGGAAAAAAATGTTATGCGTGCAAGTGCTCTATCTACAGACAGGTTTCCTTCGAAATAGTCCATATATTTTTACTGCTAACGCAAAAAAGAGTGATGCACGTAATGCGAAACCAAAATTCACAAGTACGAGTTCTGCTCGGAAACTTCTAGCCCTACGTCTCTCGCAACAGTTGCTGAGGTCAGCACAACAAGAGGATATGCGTGTGAGTCAGTCACACTAGAAGCCAAGCCTGCAGGTTTCCCGGTCAGCTACAACATCAATGGAGAGAGAGTTGTGTGTAACACCTCTTCCTAACTTCCTAACAAGCGAACAAGAGAACATCTGATTGTTTCAGTTTTCCCTAATGAAGATGTCCTAACCTGCTCCGTGCGTCAGCGAACAGGCGCTGCGACGTGTGCTTGTTGGAAAGAACGCTCGCCCTGGCTCTATTTATGCTAAGTTTCGCGCACCTCCAACCTATTTTCACTGGTCAAAATCAATGCTGACACTTAATCAACATCACTCTGTCTATGTAAAAGAGAGAGTGACATCTCTCATAGTACATCTCCATTCACCAGAGTTCGCTCGCTCGCTGTGCGTTTGGAAGAGGTGTAAGACGAGGATGGTGTGTGGCCGTCGCTGCACCGTTGTAGGGGATGTGAAAGGAAAGTTCAAACATGCTAATGCACATTCAACGGCATCACCCAGATGTACCGATCACCGGGATGAGGAAAAAACAACCCGGAGCCCAACTCCTTATCCCCGCTGCTTTCAAGCAGCGTTTAGACTGAAAAGCAGAACGGGATAAAGCTATTACAGAAGTAACTGGCATTTGCATTGGGATACAGCCAAGGTGGAAACAATTGAAACACCTCCTAATGCACACGTTTTATTTTGTATTATTCTATTTATTAAGTCTTTTCCATTTCATAGCGTTGAACATGCTTTTCAGTTTTATAACCTATTGTGAGTGACCTGTTGTATTTCAGTGTGCGTACATTGTAAAACAGAAGTGTTGGAAATGTTCCTTATTTTTATAATGAATATAGTTAATCAAAGTCACCAGTGGGCAGAATGCTGCCTCAGTCCCCAGCAGGTGGATTGTGTCTGTCTTTGACACTTGTTCTACTGGAGTACTACTTTTTTTCTTTTGACTGATGCAGATTCTGGTTTCCTTTAAAGTTTATAAAGATAATAAATACAGATATTTGTGTTATTTTTATTCTAAAATATAGTTGGATACTTAAATAAGTACAAGTTTTTGTTCAGTAAGGAGATAAGCAGGACTCCATTACTAGTAGCATATTTTTTGAAGGTAAAATGTTTTATTTTATACTTTTAGTGCCTTTGCCAGAGATAAAAGTCATGGGCAAATTGCACAAAAAAATTTACAGCAGTCAAAAAACTGTTTACTCTCCCGCACGCGCCTGTATTAACAGGGCAGACTGCATATCAGCACCATAAATTACATTTATATAACCACAATAACACAAAATCATATTTTCTCTACAGTCATCCGCTTCATTCGAAAACCTTAAAAAAATCAAAGCTTCAAATGTAAAAAAAAAAGAAATCTGCTGGCCATCCAGACTGACTGCTGAACCCAGCCGCTGTTTCTTAAAGGAGGTTGTGTCAGGCAGGTGTTGGGAGAGGAGCGGTTGATGAGGTCAGATAAGAGCGGAGAGCTGCTGCTGCTGCAGGAGGAGCAGCAGCTCTCCACAGCACAGCATATATTAATATGAAATTTAAATGTGTACATTAATAAAATAACAATAAGTTTAACCGCCTAGTATTTCTGGTGCCGACTAGCGAGGGTAACAACGTTTAATCGATTAATCGACTAATCGCCCACATCCCTAATTCATTCAATCAGACATTACAGCAGTGGAGCCCTCTGATAAACTTTATTCATATAGCACCTTTCAAAACAAAGTTACGAAGCGCTTTACAATAAAAACTAAGAATAAAAGTAAATGAAATCCAAAACATAGTGTCTTAAATGATTTCAACAACATGAGATAAAAAGCAAGTTTGAGAAGAGAATTAAAAGAGGACAGTGAGTTCCAGCATCTCACCAACAAAGGAACGATGCTCTGAAAGAAGAATCATTTTCACACTTTTACAGTTTGTGTGTGTGTGTGTGTGTGTGTGTGTGTGTGTGTGTGCGTGTGGCACGAGACATGAGACGTAAGCGCTGGTAGCTTTGATAACACTCACAGCACTTCTTGGTTCAGATATGCTGTGCCGTGGATCCCTCACTGCAGTGATTGATGTGTGGATCTAAAGTGGAGCTGAATGGCTTCTATTGATTTTCAGACACCCGTTCAATCTCCCCGGTGAGCTGTGACAGCGCGAGGTGTGGGGGAGGCTTCTCACCTCAATACACATCTGTCGTGTATTTCTTGTTTAATTTCATCTAATTCTCAGAGTAGTTTTCTCAGGTTTTTTTTCTTTCATTTGTCTTTCTTTGTATCCTTTCACTCGCCTCTTATGTCATTATTCTTTCTTTCATCCCTTTCTTCTTCTTCTCCCCTCCTTTTCCCCATATTCTTTTGATTCATTCTGACATATTGCCACTTTTTTTTGTTTGTCTTCTTTAGTCTTTGTATCCATTTTTGCATGTCTCTCATATTCATCTCACTCATCTTCAACCGCTTATCCGGGGTCGGGTCGTGGGGGGCAACAGCTCCAGCAGAGGAGGCCTCCCAGCTGGTCGTGTCTGGAACACGTCCCTAGGGAGGCGCCCCGGGGGGCATCCTTACTAGATGCCCGAACCACCTCAACTGGCTTCTTTCAACACAAAGGAGTAGCGGCTCTACTCCGAGTCCCTCACGGATGACTGAGCTTCTCACCCTATCTCTAAGGGAGACGCCAGCCAACCTCCTGAGGAAACCCATTTCAGCCGCTTGTACACGCGATCTAGTTCTTTGGGTCATGACCCAGCCCTCATGACCATAGGTGAGAGTAGGAACGAAGATTGAGCGGTAGATCGAGAGCTTTGGCTTCCGGCTCAGCTCTCTTTGTGCGGTAAAGCGAATGCAATAAGCGCCCCCGCTGCTCTGATTTTCTTGCCAATCTCACGTTCCATAGTCCCCTCACTCGCGAACAAGACCCTGAGGTACTTGAACTCCTTCACTTGGGGTAAGGACTCATTCCCTACCCGTACTAGGCAATCAATCGGTTTCCTGCTGAGAACCATGGCCTCAGATTTAGGGGTGCTGATCCTCATCCCAGCCGCTTCACACTCGGCTGCGAACCGATCCAGTGAGTGCGGGAGGTCACAGATCGATGATGCCAACAGGACCACATCATCTGCGAAAAGCAGCAATGAGATCCTCAGCACACCGAACTGCAAACCCTCCTCCCCCCGACTACGCCTCGATATTCTGTCCATGAATATCACGAACAGGATTGGTGACAATGCGCAGCCCTGGCGGAGGCCAACCCCCACCGGAAACAAGTCCGACTTACTGCGGAGAACTCGAACACAGCTCTCGCTTTGGGCGTACAGAAATTGGATGGCCCTGAGAAGTGACCCCCTCACCCCATACTCCCGAAGCAACCCCCACAGTATCTTCCAGGGGATCTGGTCATACACCTTCTCCAAGTCCACAAAACACATGTAGACTGGATAGGCATACTCCCAGGCCCCCTCCAGGATCCTTGCAAGAGTGAAGAGCTGGTCCGTTGTTCCACGGCCAGGACGGAATCCTCTCATATTATGTATGTATATTATTATCCTTCATTAATTTTCTCCTTTCTGATTTGTTCTCATCTTCCTTCCGTCTTTCCTCCCGCCTGTTACACTCCTCTTTCAACACATTACTTGGTCTAGGTGTGCACCATGCTTGTCAGAACAGTTAAGCAGTATTACTCAAAAAATGTCGTTCACCATTTAAATGTGAATGAAAGAAGATCTATCACTGATTTCTTCTCATTTACAGATAATTAAATGCTATGCTGCTGTGACCTCTGCCTGTATATGTCTGTCTAACTCTCTTTCATATTTCCCATCTTTACACACAACCTATAGTAAGAATGAGATGATGTTTTGTTTTTTGTTTTAAAGATATGTGTTTACAAAAAATAAAAAAATAATTGCCTCCAAAATGTAAATTGGATCATGGCTCTGGGACACGATGGTGCTGCCAGATGCTTCTTTTTACCTGCAGAACGGCATATTGCAAAGGAAGTTCATGATAAAATGAGAACTAACATCCCCACAAATTAGAAACTTGTGCCCTCAAACTATAACTTGTTCCTTAAATAACTAATCTGTGCATTTGATATGCTTATTCAAGGTGTAGTCACCTCAAGTAACTTCATTAATTCCGTTGAATTAATACCAGTCATTTCTATCAGTCGGTGCTGTTTTTAAATGTATGATTATGCCGTGTCATACTGTGACTGTTTGGTGTGTGTTTTGGACTCCTCCAGCACATCCAAAGCTCATGTTGGTTTTGACGTCGCTATTCGTCTACGGCAGGGATCTCCAACTTTTTTTCCTCTGAGAGCTACTTTGACGAAATGAAAGTGGCCGAGAGCTACTCCTATTTTATATTATTAGTTACATTTATTCACATCGCTCAGCTCCACCTAAACCAGCTGAATAAGCTTCTTTTGTGTGAATATTTAGAACATGTTGATATCCAACTGTCACATTTTGACATCATCAACATCTTAAATTCAGCAGCATGTGCGTGTTTTTTTTTTCTGTATGCATTTCTTTACATTTTCAATGTGTCAAGCTCACACTATTAAATTCACATCAGATTAATGTCGTAGAAAACAAAACAATGTTACTCATTTTACTTGTCCTTATTTTCTGTCTGTCCATATATCACTTTATCACATAACTTCCCTTCACATTCCCTTCATCATCTGTAGTTCACATGCATTGTATTACATGCAATCAGTCTTTTTAACAGTTAGTTAAAGACAAGACAGCCAGCTGGGCCGTATTGCCGGAGTCAACCGACTCATCACACTGGATGGAAAACCATTTGCACCTGTCCATGTCCCGTTCTAGCTGCTCCACAGCATCCGCAGACAGCGCAGACACTCTCCATGCCACAGTATTAGCACCAAGTTGTACATCGCCGATAGCAAACGTAATTTCTGTCTTACTTTTATGGTCCTTGAATAGTGTTTCAGCCACCGCAGTCATCGCCTCTTTTACAATGCCGCCATCGGTGAAGAGCTTTTTGTGCTTCGTTTTGTGCTTTGGTGATGTGGCGCTCGACGTTACATCTTCTACCGACTGACACGCTCACACCGCAAATGAGACACACACAATTGTCATTCACATTCGTGAAAAAAAAATCTGTTTCCCATTCCTCATGAAAATAGTATGTTTGCTGCCTTTTCTTGGCCTGGCTATTTTCCGCGGTCATTGTCAAATCTGGTGTGTGCTCGCTAGCCTGCTAACATCTCCTAATGTTACGGCATCACTGACGTAACCAAACTTGGCAGCAGCGTAACTCGGATGTCTTATCAAATTTGTTTATATATTCTTTGAACCTTTGGCGAGCGACTCAGAAAACGGGTCGCGAGCAACCAGCGACGTGTTGGAGACCCCGGCTCTACATATTCATGAAGAACAATTCCTTTAACAGCAAATATTCCAGTGCAAGAAACTACCAAGGTCACATCATACTTACAACACTCTTTGCTTGCTTAGTTAAGCCTGCTGGGTTTGGTTTCTCATGCCATCGCCTCCAGTCTCTTCAGATACCTCTGGACTGATATTACAGACTTCTTCTGTAACAACTTTCCTCTTGCTGTTTGTAGCAGAGGAACTTTTGAGAGTTGAGCTCTGGGAAGCTTTTTGGCAGAAGCAGACCCGAGGATATAAAAGAAATCTTTGTGAAAAGGAAGAGCTATTTAGTAAGTCTTAGCTGGGACTGCGGAGTTTAAGGCCGAGCCTCCAGTGCCTTCGCCTCCTGTGCTCTCTCACGCAGCCACAGAAGACACTGACTGCCTCTCTTGTTCTCTCTCTCTCTCTCTCTCTCTGGGTTTCTGTCATTCTCATGCACACTCTGTCTCTACAACACATATACTGTCTGTCCTTATCTTTTTCTCACCCTGTCTCTCTCTCTCTCTTGCTTTCTGTATCTCTCTCTCATTGCACCCGCAGGATCTTCACCATGTCTTTGAAAAAAACGCTGTTAGAACTCTTGCTCAGCACTACGATTCACAACCAGTATGGCAGCCTGCCAGGGCTGCAACCTGCTGTGCTCAGTGGAATACATTTAGCTCTGCCCTGATATTCTCTTTCAACTGCTGAACTAGACTTGAAACGAGCAGCTCTTTGTCAGACAAAAGTAACACTGTAATATTAGGATTGTATTGAAAATACTATCACTATAGCTGCCCACTATAATTACATTCTGCTGCCATTTATCACTGAGCAGGTCCCCAGGAGTCATTGTGGTTACAGCAAGTGCCTATACCTGTTTCAATGTCCATATGGGCACCTGACTGTTGTTTTAACAGACTTGAAACAATGTGAACCTGTCCATCAAGAAGAACAGACAGTAAATACGTGAAAACATCTGTGGAGGTTCTGTTGAAACTGTGTAGTGTTGTGATATTGAGACTGAATCTAACATGTTATAAACTTCATTTTCTTCATGTTTGATTGGAAATACAGGTGGGTGTTGCTACCTGCTGGGCATTAATGCCTGCCGCACATCCCAACGGTGCCCTTGGGCCAGCTGCAGGGTCATCAGCCGGGAACCACCAATCATTGACGTTTTGCTCCTTTACACCCGGTACGTCTCTTGATGGCGGCACAGTGGGAGGGACGTCTCCCTCCCACTCCCTGCAACTGGCCTTCGGGTTAACCAGAACCCCAACTCCTATCCTTTCTCCTCAGCCACAGCCAAAAACTGCCCTTCTCTGGCTCCTCTGCTAGTTCTTTGCGCGCCCCCGCGGCGCATGCACACGTACAGGGGGATTACAGTCCACTACTGGGCCTTCTACAACTGCCAACTGCCCGCCTTCAGCAACACTGGGTCTTTCTGCATCTGCGGTTTTCAACCTGGCTTATGGTCCCTCTTGTCTGACCTGACTGATCAGTGCAAGGTTGCTGCCGGCCTTTCTCAAAACACTTCGCTCTACCCTGGTGAATTCGTAACCCCCTGTATGTGGTCACTTTCTCCCAACCACACCTGCATTTCCGGAGGATCTTTAGCTCGTTGTCCATGTTCGTTCCAGTCGTTTCCGTGTTGTCTGTCCGGTTGGGCCCTTCTTTCATCCCGCCTCTCGGAGGGCCTTCGGGTCGTCCTTTCTTATTTGTCTTCGTAGTCAGATTGTGGCCGTCTTCTGGTCAAGAGACTACTGGGATAGGTGACTAGCCGCCCACTACCGGTGCAGTCTTTCCCGCTGTCATCCAGTCTTTCCTGGCTGTCCTCCAGTCTTCCCTGGACTCCAACTGCCCTTTCACAGTAGTCAATGGGTATAATTGATAATTGATCATTATTGTCAGTCCTAAAACCAGCTTATAGGCACATTACTAAATACCAATTGAACTGCTGTGGTGGAGTAGGGTGTGGTATTTGGGTATATTTCAGACGTGGGATAGACTTATCTGTCAGCGCCTAAACGTGCACTTAAAGTGCTCAAGATTGCAAGACTTGCAGACACATCATTGTCAGTGCTGTGCATGATGCCATGGGCCCTCAAATTCACAGGGCGGCTGTGGCTCGTCCACCAATCGGAAGGTCGGTGGTTCGGTCCCCGACTGCTCCGGTCACATGTCGATGTGTCCTTGAGCAAGACACTTAAAGGAAACACATGTAGCCGAACAGAACCAGTTGGCTCAAGAGGAGAGCGCGTTTGAGAGGATTTGCTTCAGGCACAACTGGAGGCTGAGGAGAGAAGATTCCGGTCTATGCAGGCACAGCAACAGGCAACTTTTCAACCTGATCAACGTCATTCCTCAACAATACCACCCTGGACGACAACACAACCCACCAACATCAACCCCTAGTGCCTGGTCCATCACCGCTGTATCAGCCAACACAGCCTACTGGCATGCTGCCTATGATCCCTCCACATCAGCACCGATCACAATCTCCATCCTCCCAAAATGAAAATCCCAGCACTTCATCTGTTCTACATGACGTTAATAGTAAGCAGGACCACTACAACCTGTAGGTTACGTTTGTTTCAAATTGGGAAAGGCTTTGTTTGTTTAGGCCTTTAATGCACTTTCATTATTTGCGTTGTTTGAAGAAGGTCGTTTTTGGTTTTGTGTTATCAAAAATGTTATAGACATATATTTTATCAGAAGAACAAGACTTCTTTGTGTGTGTTTCCGAGAAATATGCTACCTCATTTTCAAGCTTCTCCGCTACATATCAGGTGAATATGTCCTATAAAGAAAAACACTCTTTGTATTTGTGATAGAAGTAAAAAGAGGATTTAGGTTGTATTTGCACAACACACATTCTACCTAATTTTCATTTTTGATTGTTATACTGCTTAAAGTTGTAATTTTTTATTGTAATAACTACCAAAAAAAACATTGTTGAAAACATTTATTTTTTAAATAATTGTCATTTTTTTGCACAGATGTGGCAATGTTACATTTGTCACGAGTTAAACGGGCAAAAAACAGCATTTTAAAGCAAACGTGTTTCCATTCTGTCCATTTTTAATCAAACAAAGCCTTCAGAATAGGGTGGCTCCTACACACATGAATGACTGAAAGTGAAGAGAGAAAACATCCCATTTTTTTTAACAGTCTATAGAATACTGAACTCTGTTTGCAGGCTTTGGTCCAGCCTTTGGGAAGCTCACACTGGCCTGTATTGCTTGTGAGGTTTTATCTGACCCTTGGGTTTTGAGATGGGGGAGATCTCAAACAGCACGCTTTCGCCTTCAATGTCGGTGAGTTCGGAACGAATGGTACGGACCTCCTCCTTTCCCTTCAGTTGAAGCTGTTGAACAGCAGCAGGCAGGATCATGGATTGAACAGATTCATCATCTAGTATGGCATATGTACTGAGTGAAATGTTATCATTCCAGAGGAGTACTGGGACAACTTTAAGAAGGACACGATTAGAGGAGTTGGAGTGAGAGAAGTACACTTTGCTGTGTGAGCGTGAAGGTTCAGGACGTGGTTCTTGTCTAGAAGGGTCAGGACGTGGTTCTTGTCTAGCCACGGGAGGCAATATCTGAAGATGGAGCTCACCACAGTCAGGACAGGGTTTCTTAAGTGTACAAACACGGTGGAATGAGAGGTACGTCCACACCTCCAGCATCTCTTGTCCTTCCTTATCCATGATTGTAGTTCCTCTTTGGTTTGGGATTTCATTTGAGGGCATTTGGTGAGGTAATGATCATGGCTTCTGCAGAACAGGCAGTGGATGTTAGACCTTTTGTATGTGGTAACAGAAGGATTAGTTTTCAGAGGGGACTACCGGAACTGGACAGGAGGAACATCTGGATTAGAGCCATGATATACAACTGCCTGACTCTTATTCTTGGTGGTTTTGGGTGGCCTGTTGCTGGGCTGTTCCTGCTGATACCATTGGACAAGTCGGTTTGAAAGCCTTTGTTGTTGAGCTTTGGACTGTAACCATCCAGCCAAGTCCCTTGGATTGTATGGGTTCAATGTGGCTACAGTGAGTTTGCCTTGTAAGTGCAAGAACTCGATGAAGCTCTCTCTCAAGTATCTTGGCAGCTTGCTCGGTAAACAGTCACCATGAGAGCAACAGTTCAGCTCGTAACCAGTTGGGCCCTCTAGCGATACCAGCATACTCACCAGCAGGTGAAAAACTCTGAAACCTTTGTGAGTCACCAATTTTGATGTCAGGTGCTGTAAGTATTGCTGCGATCTCACTCTGAGCCAACTGGTGGGGCTGACCGTACTGCAGTTGGAGGGCCTGCACTGTAGCAGTATAAGGCTCTGGATGATGACGGCAAGACTGAGCAATCATCTGGGCTTCAGGCAATTTGAGATGCTCCAGGAGAACATGATATTTATATTTCTCGCTCAGCTGAACATAGGGGTTCAAAAGATTGTCCAGTGCCAGCTTCAGGTTGGCAAAGTCTTTCTCACTATCCTTAGTGAAAGCTGGTATAGTCTGCCTTGGAACTCCATACAGTGCTGCCTCATGTGGAAGCGGGTTAGCTGAAGCCGTGGTAGTAAGATGAGCCATTTCTGAAGGTGGTGGTAGCACTATCTGAGCTACCTGCTGTGATGAAAGTGGCTGTGACTGCACACCAGCATAAGGAAGAAACTGTGGATGATGCGAGTGGGTAGGAACGATACACTGATTTCCAGGGGCCTTTGGATAGGATGGCTTGTGGCAGGCATGGCATCACCTGCAGGGGGAGCAGTAAAGGGTTGAGGTCTTTGCTGTTTGGATAATGAAAGAGGCTGTGAGCAAACAGGCCCCAAAGAGGGTATACGTGAATTGGTGAACGTATCACCTGATACTGTACTGGTAAACGCTGCTGATGGGGAACACAAGTGCTACGCTTAGGAAACAATCCAGGCTGTAAAGTGGGTTGTGTGTTCCAACCTTGAGTAGAATTAAGTGGTTTATATGGGGATGCAGGTAGATGTGATGGAGCTACAGGCATCTTCACAGTACTGAGAGGGAGGTTATGGAGCCTCTAAGCAGTGAAGTTCTCCTTTGCTGAATTGATATGATCAGTCAGTGTAAGTTGCTGTATGTCTCTCTGTTTGATTTTAGGTCTAACCGCAGGTTCTGATGTGTGATCAGGTTTCAGATGAGGTGTGGATGTTCCCACAGGCTGTGCATGAGGCCATATGTTGTCATGTTGAACTTCAGCATTCACATTATATTTTGTGTTTTGGTCCATAAAGTAAGAATGGATTGGTTAGAATCAGAATCATTGTCATTTTCAGGGTTATTATGGAGAAGAAGCACATCTTTAGGGGCGGCTGTGGCTCAGAGCAGGTTGTCCACCAATCGGAAGGTCGATGGTTCGATCCCCGGCTTCTCCGGGTCACATGTCGATGTGTCCTTGAGCAAGTGGCTTGAAGCACACCAGTCTGTAGTTGGCCATCAGGCAGGGGAATGATTGTGATGAGCTGATCCTGTCCACCAGAGGCTGCCATTTTGACAGCATGAGAGAATTCACAACACCGAGGCTTTGTCCAAGTGGAATAAGCAAAAGCCAAAAGCAAAACAGCCATACGCAGACATACTCCCTTCCTCTGTGTCTGTAACTTTTTGCCTTGCTTGATGAGTGAATGATTTAAATTATCCTGTAAATCAGGATGCGATGGTTGAAAATACGCCGCAAAACATACAGCACGGTAGACAAGGTGGACAGAAATGGCAAGGATAAGTGGTATAAAAGCCACACCTCCTGTTGGCGGCCATCATTCCTCCGTCCAAAGTTACAAATATTGTGGAAGAATCCCCGAAAAATGAGACTCAACCGAAGACAAACCAACTAACCTAACAATTAAGCCAGAGCCGATTTCTTGTTCTCTCTACTTCTGTATTTTTCAACCTGGACCGTATTTTCCATGTCTTTGTGTCTTTGTGACTAATGGGAACAACGATTTCTGACATTGGTCCAGTATTGAGGGAGAACGCTGAAACGAGCTGCAAGGGACCACTTCTATTTGCCACTGACGGGCTCTGATTGTTATTATAAGTGTCTGACAACATTATGGAAAGGACCCTACAGAGAAATGAAATGTTTTTCTTATCTTTCGCTTGATCCGGTCTGTTTGTTATTGTTATCCAAGTCCCGCTCAAAGGGAAGTGTCGTTGTAAAATCTGAATGTCCGGATACTCTGGCTCAAATACATACGGACGGCCATTGAATTCAAAGACCTTATCGATATTGTGGAAATCATCTAAATATTCATAAATATAATAAATATGTATTCCACAACACTTCACCTCGCCAGACTTCACAACGAGACTTCTCCTTGAGTGAGACTCTTTCCATAATGTCAGACACTTATATTAACAATCGGAGCCTGTCATGGCAAAAACAAGCTCTTTTAGTGGACGTAAATGACGGTGCCAGCTTGCCCCACTAGCACCACATTGCACCCCGTGAGCAGCTGCTGTCTACAGCGTTCTCCCTCAACACTGGACCAGTTTCAGAAATTGTTGTCCCTATTAGTCATTTAGACACAAAAACATAGTAAAATAGAGTCCAGGTTGAAGAAATACCTAAGTTACCCTTTAAAGATGTTCATCTCAAACGCCCAAGATCAAATTAGGACTTCATATTGAAACAGATGAAAATAATTTGTTGGAATGCTCTGTTCTCCATGACTTAAAGGTCCCATATTGTAAAAAGTGAGATTTTCATGGCTTTTATATTATAAAGGAGGTTTAGGTTCTATATAAATACTGTGAAAGTATCGAAACGCTTAATCCACAGAGAAATACACACAGCCGTATTCAGAAACTGAGCTTTTGAAACAAGTCGTCAGGATTTCTCTGTGATGTCACAAATCTACAATATTTAGACCATTTCAAAGATTTAAACGTAAACATACTAAATGTGTCCAAGTTTATTTCCTGTTGCAGTGTATGTGAATGACATCAGCTGACAGGAAGTAAACATGGACCCAAGCTATTGCCTAGCAACACAATTCTGTTGCAATTACATTGAAATGCACTAAAACGGAGCGTTTCAGACAGGGTAAATACAGGTATATTCAAGCAGACAGTATGAGGAAAATAAAGGGTTTTTTGTAAACATTAAAGTATGTAAACATGTTCTAGTAGAAACCCAAAATACAAATATGAACCTGAAAATGAGCACGATATGGGACCTTTAATATCCAGTTAAGGCACATCTTTTACACACTGTTGGGTGTGATATCACAGCTTAGAGGATGGATTTCAGAATTAAAACAATATCAATCCAATAAATCAGAGTGAAAACAAAGCTGTTGGTGTTTTAGCAGTGGATGCTGCTACGCACTGGGCCTTCAGAGAATCAGCATTTGCAGTGTACTGACTCACAGTGTAGACAAGTTGTCCTGCTTTATTGCCATTCACAGCACACATACAGAACACAAACAGATACACACACGCGCACGCACGCACACACACACACACACACACAAAACAAGTTGCTGTCATCAGTATGCTAGACATACACTTTCTTTCCCTTCTGTCTCTTTCAGTCCTGCTCAGTCTGTCTGTCTCTCTCCTCCCTTTGCTTTTTCCTCTTCCCTCTCTTTCCCCCTCTCTCTCTCTCTCTCTCTCTCTCTCTCTCTCTCTGTATCCCTCTCTCCCTTCCACTCTCTTGTTTTCTCCCTCTGTCTCTCCCAGCTAGATGGAGATCAGTGTGCGTGTCACATCCTCTCTGTCCCAACAGAGTCCCAGTGCTCTCCCACACACTCACACACACACACACCGAGCATCCCAAGAGGTGTGTGTGTATAATCAGATTACTGGTTACTGGGGCTTTCTGTCACCTGTCAATCATGGTGACTGTAGCTGAGCTCAAGGTCACACTGTGTGAGGAGGAGGACAGACCCTGGCCATGAAATATATATTCAAAAACTATATGCAACAAGTTGTTAGATGTGTTCATCATTGCGGATGCATGTTGTGCCGACTAGCTTTGTTCAGACACACAATTCATTTTAAAATTCTAACCGAGATTCCGAAGTGCCCAGAGGTATAGGAAATAGGCTATGTCAGGGTGAATTCAGGGTGAATGTGTGTAGAATAATGTAACAGATGCAGAGAATATTTCAGTTTGATGGAATACAAACTGAATATTCAACCCAGTCGCCAGAAAAAAAAAAAATGTTGTCTAGTGACATTTCAAAATGTCTGAAGGAAATACCTGCCAGAAAGAGCACTGTGTAAGTGGAACAGTTCAGACAAAATAAGTTTCACCTCTTCGGACATGTTCAGGATTTGAACTCATGGTCCAAAGCCAGAATCATACCCCTCCCTCCACCAACGAAGGTGTCAACTGGTCAATGGAAAGAAAGAAAAACCTGGCTGTAATAGTGAATGTAGAAAACAAAAAGACAAAGGACGAAAGTGTTATATGATATCCCTATGACACGCCAGTAAGAAAGAAGAAAACTGCAAATGGATGTTTACATGTCATAAATAAATATTCACAACATCATTTTTTGCTAATATTTTCAGAGGAAGGAAAATCATGCAGCTTGTTAGACCTCAAGGATACACAGTGTGTTTTAGTGAGCAACACTTAAAGGTCCCATATCAGGCTCATTTTCAGGTTCATACTTGTATTTTGGGTTTCTACTAGAACATGTTTACATGCTTTAATGTTCAAAAAACACATTATTTTTCTCATACTGTCTGCCTGAATATACCTGTATTCATGCTCTGTCTGAAACGCTCCGTTTTAGCGCATTTCAACGGAATGGCGACGAAATTGCCGTGCTAGGAAACAGCTTGGGTCCATGTTTACATCCTGTCAGCTGATGTTATTCACATACACTGCAACAGGAAATAAACTGGAACACATTTAGTATGTTCACGTTTAAAACTGTGAAAATGGTCTAATTATTAACTATTGTAGATTTGTGACATCACAAACAGACAGAAATCCTAACGGCTTGTTTCAAACGCACAGTTTCTGAATATGGGCTGTGTGGTACGGCAGCGGCACCAACGTGGACCGTAAGGCGCTGGAAAGGGTGGTGCGCTCGGCCCAACACATCACCGGGTGCCAGCTGCCCAGCCTGCAGGAGCTTTACACCCAGCGGTGCCTCAGGAAGTCCCTGAGGGTCATTAAGGACACGACACACCCCCACAACAACCTGTTCTCCCTCCTGCCCTCTGGTAGAAGATACAGGACCCCCAGGACTCAAACCAGCAGACTGAGGAACAGTTTTTTCCCCCAGGCCATCAGACTTTTAAATCTATAATTCATTCGACACATTTTTACACAAAAATATATATTATACTGTATATACTGTATATATTCTTAATACATATGTTCTTAATATGCCTGTATATGTTCTTAATATGCCCTTGTATAAAGTATTTCCTTTTATAATTGTAATATAAATGTAATTGTAATGTAAATGTAATATAATTTATTATTTTAATGGAGCTTCCCAGCAAAAAGTATTTCACACGTTTGTACCTGTACAACCGGCGTGACAATAAATATCTTGTATCTTGTATCTTGTATCTTGTATTTCTCCACGGATTGTTGAGTGTTTTGATACTTTCAAATATAAGTATTTATATATCACTTAAACCTGCTTTATAATATAAAAGACATGAAAATCTCACTTTTTACAATATGGGACCTTTAACATAACTCTCTTCTTCTCTTCTCTCATGTAGCTGTTTCGAAGACGACGAGCCTCCGTGTGTCGAGGAGATCGAGTATTCCACGGACTGTCCCGCATTTAAAGGAACCGATCTGGATTCAGACGTCGACGGCAACATGACCAGCGCTGACGAAGAGGAAGACGGTGAGGAAGGACACAGGGGAGCAAAACATAGACGAGGCAGCGTTGGCCAATCGCAGCAGTCGAGCATGAAGAGCCGCCTATTCCCTCACCTGATGAAACAGGCCTCCGCCGAGACAATCAGTGAGAAGAGAAACATGTGTAATGGCGTGAGCATCAACGGGAAAATCATGAGTTAAAAGGAGTATTTCTACATTTTTCTACAGTTTATTTTTCTCCTAAAGGCCCTCTTAACATTGTAAGCTTTCCTCCTTGAAACCTAGCAGGTACATTTGAATGAAAAGAAACATCTGGGTAAATTATACACACAGACTAAACTACGGGGGGTTGGGATAACTGATCATATCTCTTTCAACCTTAAAGTAAGATGTGACCTTAAATACAAGCTTAATAGAAAGAAAACACTACTTCGCTCATTAGCTTTTTTGCAGAGCTTTCATCTGCATCTCACAACCTTCATCAGTCCGTGGAGTTGCTTAGTTGTCATGGAGATGGATTCGTTTGCATATCGATACTTGAGCCTGCTCCACCACTCATTACACCCGTCAATGAGAAGAACGACAGAGTACATCGGTGAGGTTCTCACAACTGAGTCACTCCATCCACTGATGAAGACCGTGAGATGTGGTTGAAAACTCTGGAAAAAGCTTCAGATTATTTTGACTATTTCCAAGGTCAAGAATAAACGTCCACGTCAAGTTATCACAATAACTTTGAAGCATTGTAATAATAACTCCAAACAATTTCCAGGTTTAGTGGAAAATTACTGTTTGCTTTACAGCTTAAAGAGGAATTACTACTTTACAGCACAACACAGGAAGAGACAAGTGATTTCCAACACACACAGAAACAATGAACGTCTGTGAAGGGAGGGAACGGACTGATGAGAAAATTATACTTAGCACGACAGATGTTGCAAATACATTCAATTAATAATTGGATAAAAATGATAATAAATTCAATGTATCGATCAATAAATCAAGTTCAAGGCCCTCTAGTTGATCGTTAACGTTCAACATAACATTAACTGTGTAATAAAATGATCTCAATTGAAGGTCCACTTACTGGCTTTTACTGAGCTTTTCAACAACTTATTATGGTCTTCATCCGCGATTGGAAGTGGCTTATATGTGTATATGTATGCGTATCATATATATCTTCAGTCATGTGATAACAGGTGGTGGTATATGGAGGGGGAGTCTTTGTGATGTGAGATTAAAAGCAAAAAAACAAGTGGATTTAGAGTTAAGATTATTTATCCCGAGCGTTCAAATGACTATTGATTTGAAAGGCAGCGTATTTCAAGTATCTTCTTTGTTGGTTCAGCAGTATGATATATTGTATTCAACTTCCAATGCACAAGTCTAAAAGTCTAGAATGTGTATGACCTCCCATAGACAAATACTGTCATAGTACAAATCTTTTACAGAAAGCAATCCGACCTGAACTCACATGAAGTGTGTAACTCGGCTCTTAGTGAGGAAAACAAACAATGCTATCATGCCTTTTTTTTTTAAAGCTGAAAAACAGGCTACAGTTTTAAAAAGTCCAGGATGGATATCAGCTTCTAAATGAACGGGTCACCTCAGCAGCATTTCATGGGTGGCCAGGATAGTCTTAATGGTGTGGATTGGTCTCACGCAACCAATAAATAAACATGATAATGAACCCATTCCGATAAGGAACATGCATACTACATACTAACTACCTTCTTTATCATAAGAACATAGCTCCAATTAAATTTACATTAAACATTTTGCATCTTTCAAAAAGAAATGGCAAACCTTAGAAGGTCGTGGTCTGTTTGTTTTAGTCATTGGGTGGGAACCAAGACGCTGAAATCAGCTGGCAGCGTGTGATCTAAATGTTAAGTCGTATTAAAATTCCGTATTAACTACCTAGTTAACCACTACAGCTGCTCTCATTTCAGAAGAAAATGAATGGAGTTCAGATGATGTGGTTTATTTATTTATTTATACACAAGTTATGGATTATTTAGGGGGGCTTTCACGAGCCAACATTTAGTCCACTTTCATTAAACTCTAGTACAGTTCTTTTAGGCAGTTTTGAATGCAGAAATCGTATACTCTGGTGCTGTACGGACCAAAAACACCGGTCCGAGACCGTTTGCGAGAGGTGGTCTCGGACCGTTTCCATGTGAACCAAAACGCAGGCTGCCTGTGCGGACGTTTGTTGAGATTGACGCAGGTAAACGACAGGTTAACATGAGTGGGAGAGGACTTACCCGGGCTTATGAAGAAGTCCGATGTTTGCTTGACATCTGGACCGAACAGAACATACTAAGGATGCACCGATACCATTTTTTTCAGACCGAATACAAGTACAAGTACTTACATTTGGGTACTCGCCGATACCGAGTACCGATACCGAGTACCGATATGGAAGCTCCTTGTAACCTCACTGTGCATCGAGACACTATTAAGCATTTTGGCTACGGCAAATGTACTTTGATGCAAGCATTTGTTTTCACTGCCGGCCAACACCAACACAAGCGCAATAGTGTAGTCCGCAGCAAACAGCAAAATAACAATCTCATCATCATCACACTCTACCTGCTGCTATCTGGAGATATACACCAGTGCCCAGGCCCGAACACTGGAAATACCCTCAACAAAGACGAGAAACGCAGTATTCCTGTCTCTCAGGTACGTAGTTATCACAGTGAAAGCACGGTGATTGAATTCATACACCAACCTAATTTGCTGCCTCACGTCTGTTGTCCGGGGACTGAGGACGGGCTGGTGGAGGTGCGCCGGCTGGGAGGTGGATCTGTCGGAGCAGGGGAGCGGAGACCTGGGGCGCTGGGGGCTGTTGGCGTGGGCGACAGGAGTGTTGGAGACTGGGATCGACCACCTGTGGGCGCGCAAGGCGAAGGGGAAGCCGCGGTAGCCATGGGAAAAGTGTCTGCTTTCCCGCAACACGTCTCTAACCTGACTGACTCCTGCTGTCCAGCAGACCCGGAGGTCGGGTGTTGTGTTCAAAGTCATCGCGTCAGTAGGAAAAACCTCCATGCGCACAAAACCAGTATTAACCCTGTTTTAAAAAAACACCGCAAACTAAACTTCTTCAGAACTGTTAATCAATCTCTAGTGATCTGGGATCAGCAACATAAACCCAAGGGTGTTTTTGGAGGACATATTAACATTCGTAGCCTCACCCCTAAAGCTGATCAAGTCCATCATCTTCTTTACAACTCTAATTTAGATTTTTTATGCCTGTCAGAGACATGGTTACACAGCAACTCTCCATCAGCTGCATTGCATGTGCCAGGCTACAAAATCTTTAGACAAGATCGATCTAATGGCAGAGGGGGTGGGGTCATGATTTATATCAGAGATCATTTTAAATGTCAACAAATATGCTGGCCTTTTAATCATGACTTAGAATGTCTTGGACTGAATGTAATGCTCTCTCCTGAAATGTCCTTCATGCTCATTGTTGTATATCGTCCACCTTCTTCTAATAATGATTTCTACACCACATTTAAAAAACTGCTTCAAGCATGTGATTTCAAAAAAGAAGTAATACTATTTGGGGATCTCAATTGTAACTGGTTTGACAAGACAAATAGGAAAGCCCTTAAACAGATAATGGATAGTTTAGATTTTATGCAAATCACAGAAGGACCAACCAGAATAACTACATCTTCCCAGACACAGATAGACTTAATATTCAGCAATAAGCCCGGGAGAGTTGTTAAAACATTTAATTTCATTACTGGTCTATCTGACCATAATTTAATATTAATGTCCAGAAAACTCACAAAGAAGCGTTTCCATCATTCTCACAAACCTATGGAACAACTTAGAATCCCGAAGAGAGAATTTGTAAATTTTGAAAGAGCAGTGCAACAGACCAATTGGGTAGATATACTAACTAGGAACAATGTTGAAGCAGACTGTAGATTGTTTGCAACCAAGTTAGGCAATTTAGTCAAGGAGTTCACCAGAAAAGTCAAAAACAGGGGAAAAAATAAAAACAACACACTTCCCTGGCTCAATAATGATATATTTAACTTGATGAAAGAAAGAGATCTCTCACTGAAAAGAGCTCTGAAAACTAAATCAATTATTGATAGGCATAGGTTCACTTCGTTACGCAACAAAGTTACGAAAGCCATTAGAAATGCCAAAGCCAACTTTTTTATAACAATTATTAATGAGGCTAAAGGTAACACTAAACTGATTTGGGAACAAATTAAGAACTTAATGGGAATCAACCACAGGCCTAAGAAACAGTTAGAGCTGAAAATAAATGACAAGCTAATACAAGATCCAGCACAAATTGCCTCAGCCTTTAATAAATATTTTATTGACTCTGTGGCTGAGATTGCACAAACTTTTCCTTTAGTAACAGAAAACATTATTAAAACTGATAATAGTAAGACCTCTTTTTGTATTCAACCCATCTCTGAACTAAAAACTAAGGCAATAATTAATTCTCTTAAAACTTCAACGTCCAAGGATATATACAGGATGGATTCAGCAATACTCAAATCTCTGAAAGACCATCTAGCTTGTCCTATTTCACAAATCATAAATTTATCAATATTGCAGGGAGCATTTCCAAGTGCCTGGAAGACTGCAATCGTATCTCCTATTTTTAAATCAGATGACCCCCAGAACA
>CAKALU010046726.1:0-35271 GCA_916700995.1 Hozukius guyotensis
ATGCTGTTGTTTGCCTTATAGTTCAATTTTTTATGGTATCAGTCCTTCCTATACTTTATGAAGATAATAAATTAATAACATGGAGGCTCCGTAGTCTTCACCCTCGTCAATAACAGCGCATCACCGTTTCACGTTTTCCGTTCCTCCCTTCACAATATACTTCCCGGACACATTCACTGAAACACGGCTTACTAGAGGGAAGTAAAGACATTCATAACTCAACTAAACCATTTTTTTAATGGATATTATCAACAAATCCAATAGTTTTAAGAGATAGCTGAGATAGATCTGTGAGGGTTAACTTGTTTTATGTATGTGGTGATTCTACAAACTTTGTGAGTTTTGACCAACATTGATGTGAGCAAATAAAGCAGGAGTTTCAATTTTGGTTAAAGTTTTCCTTCAACCTCACAAAAGCTACAGGCAGCAGCTATGGTCAACTACAGATGTTTCCCAAACTTAGATGTACTAACTTTTGATTTGGTATTCGCATGGATTTTCTATATTGGTGGAGTTATTCAATATCAAAACTTTTGCCGGTCATCCCTTTGCTAGCCCATACTAAGACTGATCGGGAAAAAGAGGCTATAAATTTCTTATTCAAGAAAGAGGCTATTTTAGGAAAGGAAATGTTAGTGTGCCTCTGCAAATCAGCACGTATTCAGCCACCGCACTCTTGGATGAATATGCCAGCCGGCGTCACTTCAATTGACTCAGTGCCTGTCGCAAAGAAATCGAACTCTCTGGTCCCGCCCTCCTCGGTGAACCACAACCTTTAGGCAGGAAAACGGACAGCAGGAAAAAACTCATCAAACTGCTCTTAACATCTTTGGAAACTGTTACTCAGACAATGATATTAGACTAATCCGACTTCCCCGCCGTCCAGCGCATAACCATACAGCTTACCAGACAGCTTCGGCACTGGTTCTGTGAAGACATGGCTGCGTCAGGTTCAAATCATCTGCTGTGACACTAACCATACTTGGCACTATGACTTCAGTGAAGCTGGTGTGACTACCACAAGGTCTAGCCACAAGAGGCTAGCCCGACTGGCATGAGCTTAATCGCTCCCATATGTGTGTAATCACAAAACGTGTAGCTGCACTCTGGTTTCATGAGCATATGGTTATGACAGCGATGATGATATAACATGCTGAAAGAAATGCACTTCATTTGGTTTTAGTGTCTGTTTGTGCTCATCTGGTTAAAAGTTCAAGTGGTAATCCACAAGATCCTTATTTTGTCATCCTGGCAGCATCTTTGGTGTGAAGCGTTCATTGCTGTGGTGTTCCTGCGCTGTACTCCCCAGAGTTCACATGTCAATCAATGCGGCTTGTGCTGTGATGTCTTTTCCTTGGATTTTCTCTTGACGCCAAATGTATCTTGAGGCTCTAGGTGGCTATATGCGGCCCATTTGCATGAAAAGGCGCATGAATGCCTCGATAATGCTCAAGGTATTTAGCATGCAATAAGAACACATTTCTTGATTTTGCTGTCATTTCTACGCCATGTAGTCTGTACTGACTGCAAACACATCTGTGTAAATATGGAACGATCAGACGAGAAAGACTGCTTATGACAGGCGGGTGGGGAGTAGGATAGGTCCAACAAACTCACAACATTTAACCAGGAGACCAGTGTTTTGTTTTGTAAGTTATGTTAGTGACGTTTGTTGTGTTTTTTAATGATGTTTGTGATGCATTTTCCGTACTTATGTAACATTGTTTCCGTAGGTATTTCACTTAATTTACGTACTTATTTCAAGCCCAACCATGACGTTTTTCCTAAACCTAAGTAAGTGGTTTTGTAGCCTAAACCTAACTGCAGACGTTACCGTAGTTTTGGTGCGTGGCGTACAAATGACACGCGAAATGCGGCGTACAAATTACATGTGAAAAGCCTATAATGCGTGGTCATGACACGCGGAATGACCATGTATTATCATGCTATTTATTGTTGTTATATGTCTGTGTGTCTGGGGCCACAACTGTTTTTTCCACTGAAGATATACCAGACACTGGGTGTTAAGGACAGCAAATCAAAATGTTTTAACAACCTTGGCTGAGTTGCTATATTGCCATATCAACTGGCAACACAGAGCAGCTAAATGGAAACGTTTTTGGAAGAAAGTGTTACATGATCCTATGCTATTCCAAAGGTATCCAATGTTCATAACAGATTGCAACAAAGGCTGGCTGAGGGTAGTATGATTTATTAACATATTGTTCCATTTCATTATTCGGTCTGAAATTGCGTCCCTGTTCGCCGTTTTCTGCAGCACGGGTTGTTGTTTTACTCTAACCAGTACATACCAATGTATCCATCCACCCATGTCATTTTCAATTAACACAGAGGTTGCGGTGGCCATATGGCTCCTCACGAACGTGGGCAAATGACAAAATGTATGTCACATACAGTAGATGAGTAGAATAAAACAGAAGTATAATAGAAGTATAAATTCAGATGACTGGAACCAGGCTGGACTGAAAGCTGACTCAAAACTGACAAAGCATGGAGTCATTGATACTGATCTGTAACCAGGTAGCCCTAATTGCTGACAAATGTCACACGTCAGAAGGATAAAGCTTGAATGATGAATGCGTATACCGTTTGCTTTCAGGAAACTATTATCACTATCAAAGCATATCCATCTTCCTTTTAACAGATAACACCAAATGAAAGTCAAACCAAGCTGATTTACATGGCGACAATCTGCACGCCCTTCAGGCAAAGAAAACTAAAAGATCCGCCTGTCACCATTTCTCATGTCTCATCAAAACCGTGTCAAGATGGATCTTTTGTTTTTCTACTAGCATGCTGTAACAGTCCCTCAGTGTAGGGCAACACCGAAATCCTGTTGCATACTGGCTGAAGATCAACTTTTCTTCCCGCTGGATTCTCTGGGTCCATTTCGAGGTGGTCCCCCGATCATGGTTGGAGTCCCCCCTCCCTCCCTCCCCATCGCCCCTCCTTGTTGTTCAGTTCAGACGTTTCTGTTTTGTATCAGCTTGGTTTTCCATATACCTGTTTTTGCGCAGCTGTGTTGCCTTCTGTGGAACCTGGTACACTGTTGGCTCTGTGCTAATGTGCTTCAGAGAACTGTGCTCAAGTCCAATTATGCTCGTGTTCAACCCCCACACAAACACACTGAGACACACACACACCTACAGTGGCGGCAGCGATGGTGGGCGTCATGGAGGGTGTATGTGTGTTGAGAAAGTGTATGCCTGGACAAACTGTCTTTCGGGAAATCACTGGCCACTCGGTTGGTAACTTTGGATTAGCGCATAAAGTGACAGTATTTAGGGGCATTTTGTTGACCTTGATTAGTCATCCGACAGTTCATAAGAACTGCAAAATCAGAAGAAGTTTAATGTTAAATTATAACGGAGGAATGGCAACTTTTGTCAATCAGTAACCAGAACAGTGTGAGGTAACAAAACATTAAAGGTATAATATGCAAGAATTTAAGAAAAAAACGATGTATGGATTAATACAAAAATCATCCCTCTCAATCTTCACTTATGCCCCACTAAAAAATATGTGGTGGTGTCTGTGTCTGCAGAGACCCTGCAGCCCTCTGGGCATCTGCAAACAGCCTTTGTGCCCCACGTGGGGGTGTAACCCCCAGCCAATAACAGTGCGCAGGGTGTGTAGCCCATTCAGATGGTCAAATATCGCCGCTTTGTCACACCCTTCGGCTTCTGATACCGACTCACAAGTCCCCCTTTACACTGATAGATACAAAGCTTTGACCGTTGCCATGGTATTTGACCTCAAAATCAGTATTCGAATGCTTCAGTTTTTTTTGTTTTTGTTTTTTTGTGTACATATAAGTATATAATAGTAATGTATAAATCCCAAAATAGCCCATGAAATAATGAATAATCCCACAACATTATTCATTATTCATATTCAACATTCATCATTATTAGTTATTCTCATACGGATATCACTGTTTGTTGTGTGTGCGGGACGTTTTATTTCTTAGCTCTCCTTAACGCCGCTCTCTCTCTTCAATCACCCTATAGCTCGCTCGACCATCGCTGCTCTCTTTCTCCCTTTTGGCTCATTGAGCTGTGGAGGTGTGGCCAACTTTGAATGCTGTGTATTGGTTACATATTATACCTTTAATAACTACCTAAGATTGTAGTCAAATTCTACGTAAAAAAAAACGTGTCTCTGTTTAATTACAACCCCCATTCTACAATCAGAAATGCAATAATTCCCACAACCAAATGCAACAGTGAGATATACAAATGATTAAATGTAAAAACTGGAAATCTATAGAAAGATGGTTAAGCTCTTTAAAGGGACGGAACACTGCTAGCAGCCATGGCGCCTGCAGCAAGTCACATATAGTCCTAAATTCTGCAAACTGCAAACTAAATAATCCAACTCTGTTTAATATTAGCTGTGTATTGAACAGTTTTAGGAAATAATTGGTAAAACACATTTTGATGCAGAAAATGATGATGATGACTACTACTTGCCTTACAGTTAATCTTTTTTTTTTTTTAATTATACATACATGTACACACACATAACATGACGATACCAAGAAGGAAAGGAAAAATAAATAACTAAATTAAAAACTGTTAATCTTAATAGGTTGTGGGGAAATTACATAGTTCACAGGAAAAGAGACAAAGTAAACGTGACTCAAAGATAAGTGGGCGCTTTCTCACTGGGAGTGGCAACGATTTGATTCCCCAAACAAAGGACATGAGCTGTGTTCCTGTTAGATCCTAAATGAGTGGTGGGAAATGTCAGCATGACCAGCTTCCTGTACAGTAAAACCTATGATAAATATTCTAACATTCAGTTCAAGGATTTTATTGTTTTGCTTCAGAGGAAACAGCTGTGTTTGAATGGCTGACTCTTATCTCTTAAGGTCATATATTTTAAGTTAAACCTGATTTCCACTTAACTTCATACTTAAGTACCCGTCCTATCTATTGTCTAGGAATGTTGATGTTGGTTTCTGCCCCTAATTTAGAATTCAACACACCAAAATACCAAGGCCTTCTGATATTTCTGGGCATTGCAATCATAAAGGGCTCTTCTAGGAGTTAAAGGCCCTTGAATACAGCCTGCTGAGCAAAGCCTGAGTGACAGCAAATCAGTTGGGTTTCCCTCCTCAAAAGATAAAGGACAGGAAAAAATCCGCCAAACGCTTACACATCAGGAACCACAACAATGTTTAGGAGGTGGAGAACCATGTGCCTCTCTGATAACTCCCACCCAAAACAGTAGCCCCTTTCCTCATCCTGCCCCACCCTGTTTTACTTAATTGTTGCCTCCTCAGATACTCTTCTATTCACCAGCACTGTTCATGTCCGTCAGATTGTGTAGCGACATTTTCACATTTTGTACATCACAAAAAAGAAAAACTCTTTCTTTGGCTCAGGTAAACACTTTAAGATAAGATAAGATAAGATAAGATAAGATATTCCTTTATTAGTCCCGCAGTGGGGACATTTAGCAATTTGCAATTTAATTAAGACAGGAATAATGTCTCCACCTATCCAGTCGTACAAGAAGACATGAAAAACACAGAAGACTACACCAGAAACAAAACTCCATGGGGCTCAGCTCGCAATTAGTAACAGGAACCACGAGAATTTGTAACAGTGACAACCTATGCTTCACATTTTCCCTGGTGGCCTTGTCGGATCGGGGTCTGCATTCAGGGTCAATTTAATCCTATCAAAATAAACTTTGGAGAGTGCTCTGACTCCTACAGCACCTGCAGCATTGTAGGTATGCCTGTTCCAGTCATTCCGACGAGGGTTTAATTGTCTCAAACCAAACCACCACCCATGTGCAGTATACACATTGTTTAATTTTTGGGCTTGTCCGCACTGTTTACATGTAAAACCACTGAAAAAAGTTATACAAATTGTCGTGTACACAAACCACATTTGAGAAGAAATAAACACTTTCTCCATTACAGAATTTTGTAACGGAGAAATGAAGCTCAACGCTGTGAAATTGGCTGAACCTTTGGGGGAACAAAAGTACACATCCGTAGTATGAAACTGTACGACACGACATAACAAAAGTTCTTTAGGCTTCAAAAAATGCCACCAAACCATAAAAACAAAGCACTTGCCATTAAAACAAATGGCCTGCACAGATATAGTCTATAAAAAGCTGAATAGTAATTTTATTGGACACTCAGTCGGAATACAACCTGTGGGTTTGTGTCGTAATAGATGAATGCTATTACTCGTCGGGTTGCTTCATGTGGAAATGGGTGCAGGCGCTGGAATAACGAACTGGACTATTCAAGATAGAATCTGTCGAAGAGATGAGATACTTTAATGGAATAAGAGGGAGGGGTGCAGCTCTAACTAACCTGCCTGTGGTGATTTTTGACTCCATGAGATAAGCCAAGGAGACAGAATGTTTTTCCTCCCCTCCCTATGAATGTGGCATAATTGCCAATATTCACTTGGAGGCCATTCTACTTCTGCGGCTTGACACTGAATATTGGAAAAGCAATGAAATGGAGGGTTTGCAAATCACATCATAATGGCCATTATTTGATCTAAATCGCAGATGCTGCATAGTTCTTTTTTGCCTTTAAACATTACCTTACACATGTTGTAACCTCATACTGTACGTGTAACATATTGCCCAACCTATTTAATGAATGTAATCGCTTGAACAATCTTTTTACTACTTATATAATATACTGTATGTGTCAGGACAACCTGCGTTCTATCACAAGTTATATGCTGCTATTTGTAGACATCAAAGTTGGTTTAGCCTTCATTTTACAAATGCAATCCAGTGTGAAAACCAAAAGGTTTTTTATTTGTCACGGCCCACGTGATGCTTATTTGACAACTTACGACAAGAAGAACAGATCAACAAACATGAAAAACAGTAGGGAAGTGAATACCGTACTGGAAAAATAAAATGGTTTTATGCCTCAAATGTTTGTTTATTGCAACAAATGTGTTTTAAGTAACAATTAAATATATCTGTTACTAATAGGTCATTTTTGAGGACACAAAAGAGCCTGCCTATCTAAATAAGGCCACGCAAGTCTTGTTTATTACTCGTTCTACATCATTAATATGTAACTACGGTAGAAGCATCTACTGTATAAATTGTTCTACACTATCAAACGTCCAATTAGGGACTTTGTTTTCATCCTTTGCGAAGGAGAGTTTAAAAGGAGGGGTCAGAGGGGGGGTCTCAGTCGACTGGTGAATTAGCTGGAAATTTCTATTGCTTTCTTTGGCGGAGGACCACTTCCTCTAGCAGTGTGTGTGCTGTGTCCCAGGTGTGCTGTTCTCGACCTCAGAGCTCCATATTAAAACACATGCGGCAGACCGCACTGGGCAACAGTCACCAGCCACTTAAAACTTCACTCCGACTCATTGCTTTTTGTTTTTTTGCTCTGATTGTGTTCAGAGGGAGTATCTCCCATCAGTCAGCTGGTGTTGTTGTTAAAACTGAACTGAAATGATTGTTTCTCATAAAGGTTTCTCGTACAACTGAATTATTATCTTGAAAAAGTAAACTTGCCGTTAGTGTGCCACTAATTTCTTTAACGCACTAACACAATCGATCTTCCGGAGGCTCAGTTTAAAGCTAGAGTAAAGATACTGCTATCATATGAAACTAGAAAACCTAAAGAATCCATTGGTACCAACCATGTCATATTAACTTGTCGCAAAGGAGGTTAAATAGCACTCCAAATTTGCGCAAATTTTTTGCGAGAAAAAACTGTCATGGCCATTTCCAAAGGGGTCAAATGTCTACCCACGAGTCTCCCCTTTACAGACATGCCCACTTTATGATAATCAAATGCAGTTTGGGGTAAGTCATAGTCAAGTCAGCACACTAACACACTGACAGATGTTGTTGCCTGTTGGGCTGCAGTTTGCCATGTTATGATTTGAGCATATTTTTTATGCTAAATGCAGTACCTGTGAGGGTTTCTGAACAATATTTGTCATTGTTTTGTGTCGTTAATTGATTTCCAGTAGTAAATATATACATACATTTGCATAAAGCAGTATATTTGTCCACTCCCATGTTGATAAGAGTGTTAAATACTTGACAAATCTACCTTTAAGGTCCATTTTGAACAGATACAAAATTGCAATTAACTATGGACAATCATGCAATTAATCGCGATTAAATATTTTAATCGATTGACAGCCCTAGTATGTACATGTAGGTATGTAAGTGTGGCATCATTAGGCCTCAGCAATTAAATATAAAAGCGCCATGTATGTTTTTATGCTTGTTATGCAACCAATCAAAATTGAAGGTCTGATCAGATTTTCCCCTTTGGGAGACATGTGCTTTGGCTCTAGACGTTTGTCCTCTGGAGTTGGAGAGTTAGACATAGGACTAGTGTCGCCAATGGGCACTCCCCTTGTTATCTTAAATCCAGATTTCAGTTTTACATAGGGGAAGTTAATTGGCATTAACCCTGGCCACTCAAAATCAAGATTTGCCCTTCCTGTTGATGTGCTCCACTGGGAATGAGCCAAAATTGGTGGTCTGAAAAAAGAAAGTTGTTCCTGTACTGTAGATCCCACACATCATTGCATACAAAAAAGACAAACCAAGATGAACTGTATCTTTAATCGGCGAACCATTTGTAACGGTAGTTTTAAAAAGAGAATAGTATTTTCCATACGTGGATGGCTTATGTGCTTTGCATCTAGGGCCAATTTCCGTGTTGAGGGTTTAAATAGCTATATAGTATGTGGCAGCTTGCTTTAAGGGTACAATATGTCTAGAAATACTTTTCCAGTGTTGTCATTGCCACTGTTCAATGCGTACAACACGTCTAAACTGATCATTCAAATAAGGATTGTGTATGATTATTTAGGAACATTGATGAAGGAACACAATGCGCCATCCCAATCCAAACAGCGCGCCTCTGTTTATGGTTACCGTTCCTGCCGTCTACTGAGCAACTAATGACTCACCAATGTGGCTCAAGATGTGGCGTACTTCAACAGCAAACGTAAACCTATGAGATAATCAAACCTCCGGCTCGCCATGGAACCAACGGAGGTGTGGCTTTGGGCAGACCCGCTTTGTTTTGGAATCCCAAATTGTTATTTGTCTCATCTTTCCTTGGCTGTTGTCAACTGCCAAAACATGGCAGACGTCCGTAATGTAAAACAGACCGAGGCTCTCCCCTTGGCGACCCTTTCAGGAAATCCCCACGAAGCTTCCGTTCCTGTCACTTGTTGTTGATGCGATGGGTAGAAGAGAAATGGCCAGCTGCCTGGGTACCACAAGCAAGCTCCAGCTTTCTGAAGTGCTTTGGTTTTTGCATTAAGGCTGCAGCAATAAAGTGGAGCTGGGGCTGCTTAAAGTTCTTATCTTGGGGTTTAAGGTCTGCTGCTGGCCCGGCCAACAGGAAGGGAATGGTGACACAAATTCCCTGCTCATACTCCCATGACGACAGTCTCTGTGCTTGCCATTAGGTGAACACTGCCCGTTTCCTTCCCCACAAAAACTGGAAGAAAGGTTGAAGCGCTATTTTTACTTCAAGCCTGAGTGGAGCTTTGCACTGAAATGGCCACATCTTTCAGTGACCCACGGTCATTAAAAAAGGAAGTGTGTGTGTGGTTGAGGAACACTTTATCACAGCTTATTCAGTGGTATGCATGATGACCAGTAAACCAAGCCCTCAAACTGTGATGCCATTCACCATTTGATGACACAGTGACCTCAGCTGTCTCTGGCCACAGTCTTACGTTGCAACCAGCCATCCTGTTGGCTGCGTTACAGTATAAGCACCTGCTATATTATTAGCAAGGCATTTATTTAAAAAGCTGTCAAATTAGAGTGTGAGATCACTTTGCTGGAAGTATTTGACTACAGCAAAGCTACATTTGTACTCTGCTTTATAAAGCTTATGAGTTAGAGCCATTACCATGAGCATTAAGAAAGAAACAGGTCCTGCGCAGCGTTTATGCTCTAACTAATCAGTGGAGACAGTCACAACTCAGTGTTGTAATAACTTCCAATGTCTCAGCTGTGATTTAAAACATGAAACAATTGAGAGAAGACAACAGGTTAAATATGTGACTATTACAGACTTGCCAGGTCTGACACAAGGAACAAAATTTTCAGCACGGGTTCCAGAACAATCTGTTTCGGTTCGCTAGCTCAACAACTCACCACTTTTATGTCTACATTTAGACAAGTGTATGGAAATCCTATCATCTGGACTTAATAAAATCACCCTTGGTGGTGACGAGAGTGTGTTTTGAGGTCACTCTGACCGAGCTTTTAAAAGGTGCACTCAAAGAAATTTATTCACATGTTGATTATAAAGCATGACGAGTAATAAAATAGAGTTATCACTCAATAAAAAAGATTTTTCTTACTAGGACCAGATTGCTTCTATATATCTAAACTTCATAGCATTTATTACCAAAATAGAATTTGGGCACGAGAGATTATGTCCCAAGAAAGACAAACATAAGAGAGTAAATGTGTGCTGATGTATGTATGCCATTGAACATTATCTGTTATCTGCCTACTATGACAGGATGTTGACAGTGGTGCTCCATGCACAAGATTGAAGACATATATTTGTGGAAACACAACTGAAAACACACTTTGTAAACTGGCAACTATTACGTATTGAGTATTTTGGTCTGGGAAGTAATGTGACGTCGTCATAATACAAAATTTCATCGGCTTACTAATAACATTACATGTTGTAAACAGCTGTGACAGCTGATATATACAGTGTCTAAACACATTATTATGACATATAGGTAAGCCTGTTGTTTCCCTAGGCAACTGATTTACTTTCCCATCAAGCTAAACAAGTCACATGTGAGAAAGTGACATCAGATGGAATGACGTGTAATGTCCCGTTTATTGCGGGATCATTTGTCCCTCTAACAATACTACATCATTTGCAAGCATTGTCAATATATTCCTGATCCCTTTGCCATGGAAATTGAGAAATGTTAATTAATATGATGCCTCTTTTCATAGCTCAAGTCTAGGAGGGTCATTGAGTCAAAAAGGAAAAGTAGTTCAAGTTGAGTAGTCAAATTAGAGATGCACTGAGTTGTTTTGACCGATGAATGTGCGAATCTGAGTGTAGTTGAAGTCGGACAGTGAAAGTGAAAGAGCAAATATGCTCAGTCATCTGCTGAAGAATAAGCCTAATAAAAAAATTGATTAACAGTAAAACACAAGTGCAATCACAATCTTCAACCCTCTGACCTCTTAATGATAAAGTCTTTCAAAGTATTGCGATAGTGTGATAGGGTACTTTGAAATAAAAAAAGGCTCAATAATTACTTCCATGCCTTCCTTTTTTTTCAGTGTTGTCAGTGGGGAGCCTACACTCTAAAAAATGAATGATTCAACAGAGTTAGAGGCTCTCCAAACATCAGAACACTTGTTCTAGTTTCCTTAAAGGTCCCATATTATGCTCATTTTCAGGTTCATACTTGTATTTTGTGTTTCTACTAGAACATGTTTACATGCTGTAATGTTAAAAAAAAACCTTTATTTTCCTCATACTGTCTGTCTGAATATGCCTGTATTTACCCTCTGTCTGAAATGCTCCGTTTTAGCGCATTTTGACGGAATTGCAACAGAATTGCGTTGCTAGGCAACAGCTTGGGTCCATGTGTACTTCCTGTCAGCTGATGTCATTCACATACACTGCAACCAGGAATAAACTGGGACACACTTAAAATGTTTACGTTTAAAATTGTGTCAAGGGTCTAAATATTGTATATTCGTGACATCACAAATGGGCAGAAATCCTGACAGCTTGTTTCAAAAGTTTCTGAATACGGGCTGTGTGTATTTCCCTGTGGATTGAGTGTTTCGATACTTTCACAGTATTTATATAGCACTTAAGCCTGCTTTATAATAAAAAAAAACATGAAAATCTCACGTTTTATAATATGGGACCTTTAATGTTCTATTCAGTTTTTTAGAGTGTAGTGACCAATGCTCTCAAGTACCAAGAGTTCAGAGTAAATTACAGGCCTGATAAATAAAGAGGGAATGTCTGGCAGGGGTCTTTTCTCTCTAGATTATGGTAACAAGACCTCCTGGCTCTGCACTAGTGAGCCCCTTTAGATTGAAGGATGATTACGAGCAAAACTGCACTCTCATAATGATTAGTGAAAAGACCCGTCCTGGACTGGCAGCAGGCCCAGTATTGTTTTCACCGCCGTGGTGCGCTTTGATGTCTTAGCAAGTGTGAGAGACTTCTTCAGCCTCGTTCAAAAGACCGACTTTATTTCTGTTGTGCTACTGACTCTGCACTTCTCAGGCAATTAGTGTTCAACGGAGGAGAGGACTGCAGGGAGCTATCACTGAACAACATGTACACTGCATAGGGCTGCTCAGTGGGGTAAGGGACCACCATGAGTGAAGTCGCTTGAAACCTACACGTACTGTACTGCATGCTACTCCGAGAACATGACAGTTGTTTGACTTAAAAGCGGTGCAAAACCACAAGGTTAAAAGTCTTGGCATTTTGATATTCATCATATTCATTTAACAAGGCAAAAAATCTCCTTTAGTAGGGGGTGGCGAAAAAAAACACTGTGGCCTGCGGCAGAAAAGTTGACACAGAATCAACTTTTGGAGAAATGCAACCCGACAAATCATTTAATCCAGAGTTGTACAATCTAGCCACGAGGGAACAAAAGACGTTAATCGTAGTGCAGTCAATGGGCCATTAAAGTGACACTCACAACCCTGTGGCAAATCTCGGCAATGCTAGATGTGGTGTGAATGCAGCCTTACACTGAGACCCCGTAGACTCCTGTGTTTGAAATACCGGTGCGGCACGTTTACTGGCACTGATTGACCCCACTGTTAGATCCTTTACTTCTCATTTTTTCAGATATTTCCATTGGTTATAATCTACGACTGAGTATTAGGGCCACATTGAGGAAAAAAAAAATGAATAAGAGATTTCGAAAATAAAGTCATAATATTACGAGAATAAAGTCATAGGTTTACAAGAAAAAAAGTCATAATATTATGAGAATAAATTCAGAAGTTTAGGAGAAAAAAAGTCATAGTATTATGAGAATAAAGTCATAATATTATAAAGTAGTAATTCTACGTGTTATTTTAGAGGGGGAATAGAGAAGCGTGCTGCCTGTGTGAAAATGAGGAACGTGGAGCATCTTGTGAAGTTATACTTTAGTTTAGGTTTCACAAATAGCTTAATACTTAATCTTTTGGCACATCATCACCACATTATCATAAGTACATGTGTCAGGACCTTGAAAAGATTGTGCAAGAAACTGTGGTTATTCCGAAGAAAGAACCACATGAACATGGGGGAAATTGCCTCTTTTGTGGAGGAGGAAATTCCTTTTTTTCTCGTAAAAGTTATGACTTATTTCTCGTAATATTCTGACTTTTTTTTCCCTGAAATAGTATGACTTTATTCTCATTAAATTACAACTTTTTTTCTCGTAATATTATGACTTTATTCCCAAAAATCTCAGATTTTTTTTTCCCACAATGTGGCCCTAATACTCTGTCATAATAATCCCTTCCACTGCTTGTGTGTGGTTAAACAAACCCTACAACAGCTGCAATACCAGGAGGAAAAACAACACATATTGAAAAAGAAAAGGTAGTAGACAATGGTCTGTATTATGTACCGGACAGTCAATGGTCTAAGTGATTTTTGACACATGAGAACTTCACTCATCAAACGCTGACATCATTCAAGACCATACTTTGAAAGTTAGAAGGCAATCAAGATTGAGTCGCTGACTACATTTCCTTGCACAAAATATTCAGTTTTTTGCCCTCATTCTGAAAAAGACAATAAGCTGTTTAAATGGCTAATGAAAATTAATATTCCACTAATATTTCCGTTTACATGCAGCCGTGCATGCTCTGATTAACGTAACCGGTGGCAGACTTTTTTGACCATGTGAAAAGGTTGGTTTTGTGATGTTTGCACATATCCAAAAACTTGTTGATATCCAATTCGTTCATAATGTTTAAAAGTAGGTGTGTTTCTCATTCCGACCACAAGTGTGGCCAGCATGTATCGCTGCAAACTGTCGGCTAGTTGGTTTGTGTACAACGCACAGAAATTGGCCGTAAACAGGCAAGAGGCCTTTTTGGCCGTGTGTCTCAAACTGTCGTAAAAACCCGTGTTGAGATGCATATTCCGAATGCGCTGTATACATGTCCAAAGAATGACATATCCCACATGTCTTAATCGGAAAATGCCCCACTCGGAATTAGGCCTAATTCAGAATATCCAAACAGAATATGCTGTTTACATGAGCCGTACCAAATTCAAAATATTGTCATATCTGAATTATAATGGAATATTAGTGTGCGTGTAAACATGCTCACTGAGTAGTCCAAAACGGTATGATTTCACCTAAAGATGTTAAATAGCTGACGCAAAATGGCAACTACATATCCAACAGGATGCCCTTGTGTCACGTTGAATGATTTGGTTGAAGGAGATAAGAACGATTTGCTTCTTTATTGTCCAAACAAGAGATCAATTTTGGATGAAAACAATAGACAGATTACCTAAAAATGGCAGAAAAACAAATATGACGTGACCTGCTTAGCAATATGGAATAGCAATGGATTAAAAGTACTTAAACAGCAATGTTGTTTTGTCACTAGGTCGCATGTCTCTCTCCCTTTTCTGTTGTATTATGCCAATTTTTATAGGCATCATAAGTCGAGAAGCCTCGCAGCGGTATTTTAAAACCTTGAGCACCAAAGTCTGCTGAACAGCTGGCATGCTCTCATTTGTTGGCCTAAACACTGAAGTTGGAGGCTCAGTAAGTAGCTCCTTCATCCTTTAAAGAGTGTTTGTAAGTAATATCATTAGGCTAAACGACAGCAGGTAATTAGGTACAATGCGGCTAATTGCTCTAATTACCTGATTTGAAAAACGATTGTCTCAAAGGGACATGTCAGTCTCTAGCTTAGGAACGAGACGCAGCTGTCGGCGACTGTAGCTGTATAAGAGATAGGCCTAATTACTGAGTAATTCACACAAATTAGTGTCCGTCTAATGCACATGCAGCCGTGAGAGGAGAGGAAATTTGGGAAAGCAGGGGATGACGTGTGAGAATCCAACCATGTTCAAGAACAAGGGAACATAAAAAGGTTTCTTCTAACCTAATTTACCTGGGGCAAAGCCATGCATCACAAACACTTAGTTACAGAACACTTTGCGATCACCAAGTTACAGATGCAGGTAACCCTTCTGAGAGCTGTCCGTGTTTTTAGCGGTTGATGACTGGGAGGGGAGGGAGGTTGTGATTTGCTGGTTTTTCACACTCAGATTTAGATATCTTTGGCTCACATCCTTCTCTGCCAACTTCGTTACAGCTTACCCTTACTAAAAAATATGAATTATCATGAAACAACTACACATTGTGTATGGAAAATAAAGTTTTGGTTTTAAAACGTAACTTACAGATTGTTTTAATGAACCCGGTCTCACAGGATGGCGAATAAATAGCACGACATTCCTCGTAACATGAGGATGCATTTTAGGCTTTTCGTGTATCATTTGTACGCCACGCAACAAAACTACAGTAACGTCCGCAGTTAGATTTAGGCGACAAAACCACTTAGTTAGACTTAGGAAAAACTTCATGGTTGGGATTAAAGTAAGTAAGTAACTAAGTAAAATGCATTCGGAAACAACGTGACATAAGTATGGAAAACACGTCACAAATGTCACCAAAAAACATGTAACAAACGTCACTAAGGTAACTTACAAAACAAACCATCAGTCTCGAACACGGGTCTCCTGGTTAAAAGTCATGTGTTTGTTGGACCCATCCACTTTCCCTCCCCAGTCTTTCTCGCTTTTTATTCTATGCCACTATCTCTGAACGTAGCGTAATTACACAGAGTTGACATTGCAGTTAGCACAGACTACACGGCGTGCAAATGACACAGCAAATGCAAGAAAGGCGTTCTTACTGCACGCTAAATGCCTTGCGCATTATCGTCGCATTCATACGCCTTTTCATGCGAACGGGCTGGTTTTAATGTAGCTGTTGTCTCCATGACGGTGAAATTGGTGTTGAACCTTGTGAACTGTCTGGAAATACATATTACTTAAATGTCTGATAACTGTCGTCACCTACTACCAAATCTCATGAGTGCTTTCACCTCTCTTTCATCAGCATCTGTTACACCTGCGGCCCAAAACACTTTTCTGATCACTTTTTTTTTTTAACAAAAAAAAAAAAACGGTGAAACTGTGTGCCACTTTCTGTCATGAGCTTGTAAGCTTGCCCTTGGCTAAGTGAGATCAACGCATTTAAAGGAGTGGAGTTGGGGGTATGGGCCTGCCTTTAATTCCTTTAAGGATGTGACCTCAGACACCAAAACATCGAAGGCATGTTGAGCCACTTACCACTAGGGAACTTCAGTAAGACCGGACTGTTAGTGGTGAGCACATTATTAGTGCTGATAGGAAAATTAGTGCTGATTCACTGAGATTTCCCTATGGACCCGTGCAATGGTGACTCATTCGATACTGACTGCCTCTGTTTGTGTGATCTGTATGTGTGTTTGTGTGCCAGGGTGGTGTGTGTTCCATTTTTGTGTTTAGTTGCCAGAAGTACAAAGGGAACATGCAGACCGGTCAGTCCGTCATGCTTGTCTGCGTCATGTGTGTGATCCCAGAACCTCATCAGGCCAAAGAGTCTTAGAATATCTTCGGGATCTGCAGGCATTACAGGACGCAGTAATTTGTTCCATACAACCTTCGAAGTAGGAAATCTCTCGTCAGGCTTCCAATCTGCCTTCACTTAATTCTCAGGTAGTGCTCCCTGTGGCTGCTATCCACTTGAATGCAAACAGGCTTTAAACAGGTCTGATAGGCCTGTGTGTATGTGTGTGTGTGTGTGTGTGTGTGTGTGTGTGTTAGTTTGATTAATCAAGCAAATCAAGTCGCACTTGGGGATTATTACCAGCCCCGACACCGGCGCTGGTGTTGTTGTCACCTTGTGGGTCTGTGTGTGTCATCATGGCAAAATGTGGTCTACTGTAGCGGGAACTACCACAGAAGCAGTTTTGAGTATTTTAAGTGTTTATATTTCTGTGGTCGGTTTCCGTCACCGCAGTAGCGTCACAACCGTGTACAATGCAGTGACGAAACTTTACAGGTGCGTAGTTGAGATCAAAATGAAGGCAGTGTTCGAAGATGGTTGTGGTCAGAGCAAGGGTGCCGGAAGTTAGGGGGATAGGAGGAGGGGACCCACTTTACGTCCCTGGCCTGATCTAGTGTTGTGACTGGTGTGATCTCATCACAAGATGGTTCTCTAGTTTTAAATTGATTTGATATGATTACATTTTTTTCTATTTCCGTAAACATACTTATCTTTAATACTGTTACATAAGCACACATCATTATAAATGTATATTTATTATATGTTTGTTTATGCAGAAATCTATGTATCTATTAGACACTTTTATTATTTACCAGCTGCGACAGCGACGCTGGTGTTGACTTCACCTTGTGAGTCTGTGAGTGAGTCATTGCAAATTGTTTTCCTGGAGACACCTACTGTAGTGGAAACTACCACAGAAGCGGTTTTGAGTACCAGGTGTTTACTGTATATGTTTGTCTGTCTGTGGACAGATGTTGTCACCGTGATAGCTTTGCAACCGTGTAAGATGTAGTCACAAAACGTTACAGGTGTAGTTGAGATCAAAATAAAGGCCAAGTTGAAAGATGGTCCAAGCAAGGGCCCCGACTTTACATGCCTAGTCCGATTTGGCGTCACGGCTTGTGTGATCCCATCGCAAGAAGGTCTTTAGTTTGTAAAATGTTTTTAAAATTTGAATACAATTTGAATATTTACATGAGTAATGTAGTCAGTTTTGGAAGTATTTTTACTACTGCAAATTCGAATTTGAAATTTTTCTTTAAATGATATTCTCAGTGTTCCACAACATAGTCTTGTAAGTACTGTAATAATACTATGTTTATGTTATTGCCATCGTGAACCTCAGCTGCCATCAGAGGTGCAAAGCAGAGCTGTAGCTAATTCAGGACACTTTGTTACTGCAGCAGGGATCCCAACACCACGACATTGTTGCCAAAATCATCTAAAATTGACAAAGATTATGAAAGTGAATTGGTGTAAACTGATGACTTTTTTATTAGGTTTCCACAAAGCGTAACCATTAGCTGTCGCTCACAGGACATGGTTGGATTCAGTATTGTGTCTGCTAATGTGTGATTTATCTGACAGTGTGTTTGCTGAGATGCAGCTATCATCCCAGGAGGTCTTCATATTAATAAGACCGATTAAATTTAAGCTGAAAAAAGTAAGTACATTTAAGTAAAAAAATAATTAATTAATAAAAAAAATATAAGAAATTATATTCTGCATACATCAACAGTGTATTCTCCAGTTACAACTTCGTCAGCCATCATCGTAAAATAAAACCTGTCATCTTACACGACTTAGATTCTCTGTTTGTACTGTACGCTATACAGTCCGACCAGTGTGATTACATAGATTTCATTTGACCCTGAGGTAGATTTGCAGTGAAATACATTACACTAATATGGCACATATGAAATCTATTGCCTTCCCATATGGAATGAACATATCTCTCTGTATGTATTTCATTCATTCTCAGGTAACAGGTCTATTTTAAGGCTCAGTCATAATCACACCCAGTTGCATTACCTGCCCTCTCTGACTTTGAGCTCTTTATCATGAGAAAATATTACCCAACTCATGTGGCAGAAACAATGACAAAGGAAACTAAATTATACCAAATGTGTACTTTAGATATGGATACTAACAGGTGATGACATGTCTAGGTGATGTCTAGATATCGGGTTCCTGCTGTGGCGAGATGTAGGCTTCAACCCCAAGCATGGCAGTTTGTAGGTTATATTTGCTTTCTGTGGCCATGAATAGGTCCTTTATTTCGGGTCTGCATGGCAATCTTCTACTCAAAATGTACCTACTTCAGATGCTTGCATGTCTTTGGCAGGTTTGGTATATTGTGTATACGGGGAGGGCCTTAATGGCTTTTATTTTTTATCTAGTTTTTTGAAAAGATTTGATCACTGATAGTAGGCCTGGATATCTGTTTTTAGTTATACCATCGCTGAAATAGCATCATAGGAAGTATTCTCATTCTGAAAGCACCGGGGGATTCCCTCGCCTACACATTTCCAGCAGCCCCCCAAAATATACAACAACTGCTCTTTGCTCATTACGCGCTCGACAAGGAGTGCCTCCTTGTTGGATTTTCCACTTCTGGTGCCTGAAAACAAACCCCTCCTTGCAAACTCCTTCAATCCTTTGGAGGAATGGGAGAGTGTATAGCTCCAGATCTGGTGGCATTTGAGAGGCTTCCACTGCTCTGTGTTTACACGTTCCAGTGGCACTCACTTCAGATACGGGAAGGCTGGGGTAAAAAAAGACACACACACACACACTGCAGGTTGTTAAATGTTAGCATTCTTTCCAAGCACCTTCGTGCAATGTTTGGCCCTTACCTACCTTTGTTTATTATAGAGTCAGCAGTTTAGTTCATTTAACAGGGGATTCCGTTTTTTCCCCCTGCGAATGGTTTCTGTTTAACTGTGTTTGGACAGTTGTTGTAATTCAGTCCAGCAAGGGGTTGCCCGTGATTTGCATGCAAGGAATTGAAATTTGCATGGAAATCAAATTGCCCATGCAGAACTGAAGCCGCCGAGTGTTTTCCTCTCATAGTTACCAGAAAATCCTCAATGTGATCAAATTTACTGACCTTTTCTGTGACGATGTTCAGATCAACATCAAGATTTTCTGTCATAAAGCTGCGTAGCACAATCAAACAGGCTGGTGAGTAACACATACAATACCTTGCCATTCAAATTACCCCCCATTCAGCTTTGTAACATGAGTCTGAATGCCCATGGTGGAGTCTTCTTGTCAGCAGTGAATAATACATATGTAATGTTTATCAAACTTGGCAGGCTTTGGTAGATCTTTCAGCAGGACTGTACGGGAGGTGCTATGTACAGTATAGCCTTGGTGGCTTTCAGACTCTTGGTTGCCATGTTGGTTTTATCAGTTTGCTTCCTGCCAGCTGTGGAAGCCTCTTTGTCTCCATCCCTGTCTTTAATGGGCAACGGTGGCATTGAGGAAATAATGATTCATGCTCTTAATTGATGTCTTTTATGGAGGACTTCAGAAATGCATGCTTCTTTATTGGTTCACACGGAAATAGTTGCATCCTGCTGCTGCCTGTGTGGTGAAATGTGTCAGTGTGTAGCTGAATTGTCTTAGCATACTGTACAAGTTGTAGAAATACAGAGGATACGGTCACTTTCAGGCTTGGGTAGCTTGCTATAAGCGTGAGATATTTTAACCAAATAAATAAAAGGCACGAGTTACAAGTTCCCCGCGATAAGTAGCTACATCAAAGCACATTCCCCTTGGTGTGAAGTCTGTAGTGCTTTTTAATTGATACCAGCGCTTTCTTTCTTAATAACCCATCTGAGATTAGAAGCAGCCTGAACGGAATCACCCGTTGGCTTCCAAGGGAAAGAATTTGTTGGGTCGAAATCTGTTTTTGATATGGGAAGACAAATAATCAGGTCATTAAGGGTAACCATAAAGTGTGTCGGAAATTTGAGCAAAACACATGGAAAAAGCTGATTGTTGTGAGACTGGAGGAGGCTGTGTGGCAAAGAAGCTCTTAAAACAAATGAAGCTTCTATAAATAGTGTGAGGCCGAACTACAGAAGGAAAGGAAGACGGTATAAACAAATGTATTTGCAAGCCCAAATTAAATAATAAAATAGATTTTCAAATATAGTTTCCTTTGCGAGTAGGCTCATATCCTTGTATCAGAATTGGCAGACTAAAAAAATATGATGTGTGATGCATCTACTATAGTGTCTACTCTAGTCTTGTAATGCCTCTGGCTATTTTGGGGCCTTTTTTTACACGAGAGATTAACAGACGTGTGACAGGGGTTTTAGCTTCTCCAGCCCTTTGATAAGTGTATCTTTAAGATTGCAGCATGGCAGGTCATGATAAAGGCAATGAATAAGTTGATCCACCCTCACGCTCATTATCCCACCCTCCGCAGCACAGAGGGTCAGAAGGTCCTGGGTGTGAGCAGGCTGGAGTGGAGGACAAAGCTTTCAGAGCCACGTGGTTGTTATCTGCTTGCTCCACTTCTTTGAGACTTGTGGGGCCTTTTGTTATGCAGCTTTCAACGCCAATATCTTACTTAAAAGGATGTGTTGACCGAGAATTAGCACACGTCTCGTGATGACGCACACAGGTGCCATTTAATTTGATTCGTCGAAGCCAATTCTTTTTCTGTTTTTCTAATAAATCAGCAGTGGTTATTTATTCCAGCCTATTCTCATTTCCAGAGTGTAAATTACCGACTCTTACCAACACACAGGGCGCCCTTTGGCGCCTGTATTAACTACTCTGTAAACCCGTCTGTGGCAGTATTAAACGCTCGGAGAAAGGGCACCGGAAGTGTGATGATGTAGTTTAAAGAGCGAAAAAAGACACCCTGGGCTGGTGGGAGTGGCGCTGGATGGGTCCAGCAACACAGGGTTTCATCCAGGAGACCACTGTTGTGTCCTGTGTGTTTACTTTCACTTTCACATAGGGCTGCACGATTATGGCCAAAATGATAATCACAATGCGACAACATATTTTATTGCACTTTCACATTAAAATAAACAGAGCACTGTTTTCACTTCCATGCTGTGCTACATCCCTGCTAATGTACAAATCAGGGCTGCACAATGTTGGAAAAAACCGACATTGCAATATATGTTTCGCTATATATATTGCAATATGAAAAAGTACAGGAATATTTACCCTACCCCTTTTGTTAGCTACATTTTAAAGTTAAATCCTTCAATCTGGTGCAAAATTAGCAACAAGAAGAGCTAGATAAACAATTTTATGCTCTTTATTTAATCATAAACACATTGGTTGTATAGATAATATCTATACCCAAAAGTGAAGCCAAAACATCTCGACCGGCTGGTGGCTAGCTGTTAGTTTAGGAAGCACTGAGTTTAGGAAGCACTTGATTTGATATGCTGCAGTTTTCGATGAGCAGAACGCCCATTTTAAACGTCAATATCTCAGGCGATCATGTTCATTTAATTGTGGGAAGCCCAAATTGTGATCGCGATTAATTTTCGATTAATTGTGCAGCCCTACTTTCACGTCACAATCAGCTTTTCGTTCGTGTCCCGCGTTCACAATGTTAAGTCACACTTTTACTTACAAACGTAGGCATTTTAAGCCCAACCAAGTTGTTTTTTTTCTAAAGCAAACTCAGTGGTTTTGTTGCCTGAACCTAAGTAAGCATTTTTGTTTAATTCACAACGTTAAGCACGTGTTTACTGCAATCGTAAAGTGACGCCGAGGGGTCTGACAAAGCGTCAGTATGTGACAAGTTGGGATGAAAACGTGTTGGTTCATCCCATCCCCGAAGCACTGGATTTTGTAAATGGAAATAATATTTTCTTAAAATGAAATGTCCAACCTTCGGAAAAAGAAGTTGCCATCTGTTATAACAAAATGAGGATTGCAACATACAGTGATTGTAGTGCTTTACTTCATTTTGCAGTCAGATCCACTATATTTTAGAGAAACCACACTCGTTCATTTCAAGGAAAACATTTTCCCAAATGGATATGAAAAGCATTTTGGAATTCATCTCCGCAATATCTTTTGATAATGATTGGATCCAGTGCCTGAAAAAAAAAACAACAACACATATGCACATTATCAGGATATGATAGGATCGGGCATCTGCTAACTGAGTTACTGAGTGGAACGTATTACCGTCTAAGAAAAAGAGTTCCAGTGATTAACAGCGGATTATACAACAGGTACTTACAGCCAAGCAATCAGATTGTTCACGTAAACATAAACAGACTGTGCACTATAGACACACACAGGAAAAAACAAGCAGTGAAAAAAAAAGATTCATTCATTATACCGTAATGATAGAAAGAAAAGACAGCTTGTAACTTTAAAGGTCGTGTGTCAGATTCGTGGAGCAACTAGGAAAATCAGAGCAGGGGATAGGAACAGGGTGGGTTTTCCACTCCATCAGCTTTTAATGCTGAGTTGCCCTTGAGCAAGGCACTCTTAACTGCTTTAGTAGATTTACTCAGTGGCTGACGATGCAGCCCATATCCACATGCTTCTTGATTCCACACCATCACAGCCTCTTTCACAGACTACTGGCATGGACTTGCCAGGATAAATGAGGCTTTAGCGCACATGTATTGTGTTATCTAGATAGTGGACTACCGCTGATATTATGCATCGCTCCAAAATCATCACAGGATTTCCAAAGGGGACTTAAAATACATCCCCTGATCCCAGAAATACCCACTAAATCTCTGGAATCATCCAGTTTAATGCTATGCACACCATTTCATTCCTCGTGGGGAGGATTTTACCAGACTTTTTATTAAACTGATAAAAGTCAGACACCATTTCATAATGGATACTTTAAGCCTGCTTAGTTTTTCCAGCGGTGAAGGAGGCAAGCACACATTAAGCAGTTAAGATTAATTTACCAAAACAAATGTGATCAAGGTTAATTTCCTCTCAAGAAATGGCATTTGGCACTTTCCAAATCAAAACCATTGTACCTGTAAAACCCTGAGACATTTCTGGTCATGGTTTTAACAGTGAGCCGCTTGTTGTGCTAATGCACACGAGGCGACTTGTTTACGGTGGTGTTTCCCAGTGAGCCTGTAGTACTGCCGGAGCACTTGTTTTGTTTTTGTTCTGGATTTTGGAAAGAATGTGTTTCCAACATAGACGAACCATGCCAAAGACGCCTTGATGATGCCTCGTCCTACACAACCACTCCCAGATGCTTAGCGAGTTTTACGAATACACTTTCCTCATTATTTGGGGCTTTACTTGTTTGGCATCGCGCTGACCATGCTCACCAAAGCGCAGGAATGAGTAGATTTTTTGTTATAAAATGTGGGAAAGTCAAAACCTTCAGATATGGGCGCTACTTCAAAGTCTGTGAGCAGAATCATGTCATGGTAGAGCGTATGTGAAGTGAGTGGTGCCAGTGAAGGAAAAGAAAAACAGATGCACGTCAGGAGCACTATGTGTTAATAATAATTAGAGTTATTTTTAGTTGTAAAATGAGTCAATGTACTCCTAAAAAGAAGAACATATCTTTGGCTGTGGTCAAGAGGTAGGCATCTGAAATAATTTCTATATCATAGAAATGCAAATTAGAGCAATTAATTTTATGGGAATTTGAGGTCTTATTCACACACAAGGCTGGCAAATATCCCACAATGCCTTCCTTTCCCAGGCATGTAATGAAATGTACAGTTTAATACATACAAAGGCAAAAGATGAGAAACGCTAATTTCTTTCAAAGCTCATCCGAACCCTCCCCCTTTGTAAACGACATAGCTTAAACCCACAACCGTACACTTAACACCGTTTCTTCCATGATATAGACGGCCACAAGCTGCACCTCGGTCGGTGCTCATTTAATGACGTAACCCTTCGGAGCATGGTTCTGCTGGTTCCTCCTCAGCCAAGTGGGATATCCAAGCCCAATACCTGTGGGTTTTGGGGTAAAAGGAGAAGTGTTTCTTTGCATGCAGCATTAATTTGGACACACTGCAGTAATTTGACTGCTCAAAATAGATTCCCAGTGTGGAATAACTGTGGGAAATGGAATTGTGTTTTGTTATAAATTCAATAGCTTTATTTATTTATTTTTTTCTTATTTCCTTCTTTTTGTGCTTGCTCTCTTAAAGTGAATGAAACTATAACACATTGAAGAGTATAGGGAGACAATTTTATGATAAAGATATACAGTATATACTGTATATATATATATCTGAAGGTCAGAGGTCAAGGGACCCCTTTGAAAATGGCCATGACAGTTTTTCCTCGCCAAAATGTAGCATAAGTTTGGTGCGTTATTTAGCCTCCTTCGTGACACGCTTTAAAACTGAGCTCGCTAGAGCCTAAAAATCGCAAGATGCTCTAATGCGTTAAAGAAATTAGTGTCATTGAAAGTTATTTGCGTTAACGCGTTATTATCATGTTAACTTTGACAGCCCTAATCAAAATGTATGTGATATAAAACGGAAAAACAACATCAGGTTTTATTGTGTTTGCAAAGACAAAAAAAAATTTCTGCCATTTAGGAGCTATCTTTGTGATCAGCTGGTCAAGTTGGAGTCGTTCAGCTCAAGCAGTCTCCATCATGACCCAGATCATTACGCCGTTTAACTTCAGCCCCAAAACACAGCGGCACAGTGTCTCCTGACATGTACTGTAAGATTTTCACAACAAACAGGTGATTAGCATCGGAGGGGAAACAAATGGCGGGCCCGATTCGGAACCAGCGCCGCTGCCTTATGGGGAAAGATTGCTGGCAGGTGGGGCCAATTGGCGAACAATGGCCCAGTCCAGGGTTTGAAGGGCAGATGATTGCTGACAGATGGAAGCCTCCGAGTCCAAGAAGAAAGCAATCAGGTGGGAGAGGAGGAGGACAAGAATGTGGGGGGTCGATGAGAGGAGGGCAGCGCCATTGCTACCAGGCGGATGAAAGTCCGGCATGATGTCAGCCTGACTCAGCGTACACATCCACACTTACCGTGGCCTTAAGCTAGGCTGATGTAATGCCCCCCACCCTAATGTAGGGCAGGGTTCTGTTTCGCTGCAGTGGGGGTGGAAGGGTCACAAGAAGCAACTGAACTAGATAACTGCAGACGGGCGCCACCAGAAGCTGCCCAGCTTTAAGACTGAGCTATCAGGTGATGCCATCTTTTAGAGCTTCCTTCAGGACACATGCTGGCTCTTTGCTTGCTCTTTTTATTTACTTTCATCATTGTTGTTTCTAATTTATTTACCGTTGCCACTGATAAGCTTACGTAAAGGATCACGTCAGTAAAGGTTACTTCATCTGATTGTTCCTGTGTAACACAATTAAATCAATACATAGGGTTTGGTGATGGCTTATTTATTCAGTCTGTAGTATCGTTTACATTTGATAACCCGCAGCCGTAGAACAAATGTTTTTATACATTATATTTATTAATTGACTTAGTTATTTTTTTCCATATAAATGCCCTGTAATTTTATTCTTATCAGAGTAAAAAAAACACCATTTAGACTATAACATAAGACATAAACACTCCAGTACAACCAAAGCTAAGGTTTTTTTAGGCAGTGTCATGTTTGAAAATGTCCTATATATTTGAATGAAAAATAAATCTAATTTAAACGGCATTTCATTACATCTTAACAGCCTTCAAAAATTAGTCCTACTCCTAATGATAATTTTGTGCTATTCTTGAGTTTGTTGGTGCCGCTGTTGGATGACTTTCAATAAAGCACAGGAAGTGCGTCAAATGTCATTAAGACTTCACAGAATGATTACACTCGCTCTGTCAGCCTGTTTGCAACTACCACACACATTTTATAAATTGCTTGTTGGCCTCTAGGTGACCGAGGAAGGAAAAGGGTTAGTAGGTTTTATAGGGGCCATAATAAAATTCAAAATGTTAGATGGCAGCATAGTGAGGCTTTTCTTCCTTTTTATACCATATTCTTTCAGAAATACTGAAATTTAACTACGCAGACACGGTGACCTGTCCAGACTGTACTCTGCCTCTCCCTGAGTTTGTGTTAGGATTGTCCCCAGCTCCTGTAACCCTGAACAGCATACACCTAGAAAATGGATAGATGAAGTAATAACGAATGAGGCGATGATGAATGATGTATGTTTAATTACACAATTCCACACAAACACTTTTACATCTAAAAAAATATATAACTTGAGTTCTGGAGTCCAGTTATATTAACTCAAACTCATCTCTTTTGAGTTGGCAGGGTGTTCCTGTAGTTACAAAGACTTGTATAATGTTATTTTCACAACTTCAATTCTTGCACCATGCCCAACAATCAATGCATTCATCTGTTTTTGTGTGCTATTTTCAGTTTCTGCATAAAGAAAACCTGAGTTGAAATGCCCAAAGTTAGAAACAAACTTGAAATATCGCAAAACAGTTGTTACCTTTGGCTGATTTGGAAATGTTAGTGCATTTATAAAAGCAGACTTAGCAAATATATCAAGACTGCCAATCGCACAAATGAATCGTACATTTTTTACATGTTCAAAATGTACCTTAAAGGGAGATTTGTCATGTATTTAATACTCTTATCAACATGGGAGTGAGCAAATATGCTTTCTTTATGCAAATGTATGTATATATTTATTATTGGAAATCAATTAACAACACAAAAGAATAACAAATATTGTCCAGAAACCCTCACATCATAACATCATAACATAATAACATGGCAAACTGTAGCCCAACAGGCAACAACAGCTGTCAGTGTGTCAGTGTGCTGACTTGACTATGACTTGCCCCAAACTGCATGTGATTATCATAAAGTGGGTATGTCTGTAAAGGGGAGACTCGTGGGTACCCATAGAACCCATTTTCATTCACATATCTGGAGGTCAGAGGTCAAGGGACCCCTTTGAAAATGGCCGTGAGATTTTTTCCTCGCCAAAATTACCGCAAGTTTGGATCGTTATTTAGTCACTCACGACCAAAATGTCAATTCAAAATGTAACTTCCAGTCTTAAGTAAGAGCACATAAGTCAGCCTTGTAAACTTGTTTATAAACCGATTCTGGCATCAGAGAAGAACAACTCTACTCACCACATACGTATGATGCCCAGTCAACAATGACGGAATCAAGGAGCTTCTGGGAAATACAATATAGAGGGAAATGCAATTACAGATTGAGATGCAGCTATAATTAAACATTTCCAAGGGAGTGGCGGTACACCTGGAATGCCTCCCGAGTGGAAGTAACACTGAGAGCCTCATCAGCATGGCGCCATAATGATTTTAACACTGGGCTTTATTCCGGCTGTTACCATAGCAGAGTCTGAACGCATACAGCTGGCGATTACTTTAGAGACAGAGACGGACCAGAATAGATAGAGTGAGACAGGCAGAAAGAGAGTGAGATAGTTAGATAGAGGATGAAAGACAGAGGAGAGAGAGAGACACACACAAAGGGAGTCCAACCAACCTTCAGGTGTTAAGATATGGATTACTGCCAGGGGTGGAAACAGTAATGAGTATTCCCTTTTCAAGAAGAAGTTCTTTAACTTGTGGACACTAATAATAAAGTAAAAATGTTGAGTGTTTAAAGGCTACTGAGTCATAGTTTAACCAAAGAGAGCATCATTTTATGACCTTTTCTATTGAGGGCTCCAGGGATGATGTCTTTTTGTAAACCAATCTGGAAGTCTGGACAAAAAGCCAATGGGATTTTTCCATTGGGCTTTGAATTATTGAAAATAAGCTCTGTGGCAAACAAACATTTATGACACTTACACGTTTTGTTCCGTAAGATGATCTTCACAAATGAACACCACTTTTCTGATTGTATGAAGCGTAAATGCAATCGTCAGAATTAAAAAGCTAACGTTAGGCTATAAACAAAGTACGCAACGGTCGCACGAACGTAAGTATAAACAACGACACTGTAAGAGCGGACAAGTATACGGCGTGATGACATTTTGTAGTCTCATTTAGCCACTTGTTAGCAACCGCCTTTTTTAAGACACATAAAGGCTTCAAAATTCTCAAGTGGGATATTTACTGACCTTATTTCAGGCATCTAACTGAAAACCCATTGACTTCCAGACGAGGGGAACCGGAAGTGCTAAAATGCTTTGAACTCATTTCCGGGTTTTAGGACTCATTCCTGCATCACTCTATTCAATATGAAAATGATGGAGACATCAAGCTCAATTCTTCTAATTAAAAAGTATAGAATAGACACGCAGTATTTTATTTTTAGGTTATTTTTCTCACTCCAGCTCTCTGACAAGCTGAATGCTATCACTTCCACGTCTCTCCATTGTTTAAAGTATTTTGATATGACAGTACTATTCAATTTCATCTCTATAATGGATGTGGATTAATAAATATATCATAAACCTATACCATAAAACAACACTCTGACGACACATTGAAAATAGTAAATATACACAAAGTCCTACTTGATTAAAGAAAGAAAAGTAACTATTCAAGTATTTACTGTCTTATTTCGCACCGTTCTGCTCTGTGACCCGTGATACCATATGACGTGATTTACAGCTCTTCAGTCAGACAAACATCGACCGTTGCCCAAAATTACCCGGCTGCTCATTTTCCCATGATTTCGCAATTAAAAATTCCAACACAAGGACCTCAGCGAGACATCATGACCAAGAATGTATTTGTGTTAGTGTTACAGCGAGGTTACTACACAAAAATAGTGACATATAGTGAAGTATAACCCACTTCCCTCCACCATTTCCTTCGGCGCCACCGCTTTCATTCATCAAAAAACCAGAAGATGTCCAACAGCAATAATTTCAAAGATCGACACAAATTTATTTTTAGAACATGATTATGGCAGTTTCCACCAAGCAAAAGGGGGTCTGCACTTTGCAAAATGTTTCTTTTTCTTTGCGCAGAAATGTGACCATATTCCAAACTGCCTTGCACAGGACTCGCCGGCCCTGCTGCTGTTCTGTAGCTGAGCAACATGCAAACACACAAAGCTTCATTTGTAAAGCAGACGGCTCGGTTATATGATACCCTTCCACTTTAGTCATGGTCTGGGTTCCTGGTTTTCTTATCCATGGCAGCCGGGCAAAAATGGAAAGTATGAATTCAATTTATTGTATTTTTCAGCTTTTCTTTATCCCAAAATAACTTTCCACTATTATTGTGCCACTATATATTTTTTTAGCATCTGAAAAAGTAGTCACTTTTAAATTAAATATTCGGCTTTTTCAGCTTAAATTTAATGCATTTAGATATGCTATAGAATCTGAACCCTGTTCATTCCTGTATGTGATTGGCTGAGGAAAGTGTGGTCTAAATGAGTGTGCTATATGATTTGAGCATCTTATATGCATGTGTGAATAACTGTAAGTGGTTTTATACTCAGTGTAAATTTTCCTGTTTTTGTTGCTGGTTAGTTCGTGCCCTTTTTTGTGTATTAAGCCATGATGAAGAAAGAGAAAGTAAATGTGCAGCAGTACTAAAACAGAAACTTTATTCGGCACTTACAGTATGTTACAGTATTTCTGTGTAAATGGTTTGGTAGTCATGTTTATGGAACGATTGGAGATTTTAGTGTTGCTTAACAGTGAAGACTAAAGACTAAACTGACATCACCGTTCAGTGAATCAGCATCTTACGGAAAAGAGAAAGAATCCCTCAAACCTCAGGTGAGGCAATTCAAACAGGGCAAAGAAAATTGGTTTGGCACAAAGTTTAATGACAAAAATAAACCACAACTTGAATAACTCATTAACATCCTTATTATGTAATTGTTGATGGCAAAGACTAGACAGCCAGTCGGGGCTGTGTATTGGCAAGAATCTGGCGATACAATACGCCTCATCATACAGGGGTTACAATTCAATATATTGCGATTTTTTTAATCTAATTTTAGAAAAAAACTGTCATAGTGGAAAGAACACACCACTCAGTTAAAAAAAGTTGAGTTTTTTATACAATCACAGCAGTAGGATCTGCATTTGCATTTATCACAGCCCCTGTAACATCCAACATTATAGAGGGCACATACTCTTAGAGGGAGCATATCTTTGCAGTATTGACTGAGGTAATCTTTGCATGTAAAACTATTATTAAAAAACATTACAAAACAAAAAAAAATAAACAAAATACAATTAAACAATACAGTGTTTTTGAGAATCGTTACAGTATCACAAAACATAATATTGCGATACTCTATATTTTCTATATTTTCTTACATTCCAATCCAAATTTATTTATAAAGCACATTTAAAAACAACAAAAGTTGACCAAAGTGCTGTACAATTAAACATACATTTGTAACTATCAGTCATCATAAAGTTTCTAGCAATCAAAAGGCAAACAGAATCAAAATGAGACCACACAATTCAAAAAGAGGATGCGCAAACAAATGGAGATATTTTTCCAAGCGAGAACACAAGCTATGTAAAAAGTTGTGATTGCAAAAACACTCAACAGGCCTCCAAAATGACAGCTTTATTGCATTCATTGCAAGCTAAATAATGTGTAAAATATAACGATTAAAATGTTACACATCGATATTACAGTACATCCAGCATATGTCAGGATGCTTGCAGGTTGTGCACATTTATCCAACAGGCCGTTCGCTTGCGGTGCCGTTTGATCTTTTGAGAAAAGGAAACATTACCTCAGCCATTCACCAGAAAAAATACAGACTCCGGTCAGTTGTTTACATTTGATTTTTCACTGCAAAGGTGAAGAAAAGAGAGAGAGAGAGAGGGATTGTGGTTGAAAAAAATGTGGAAGGGGGCTCAGATGAACTAATATTTCAGTAAATGTAAAATCAGCTGGGTTTATTTTAAAGCAGCCCTCTATTTTTATAGTAATTTGTGCTGCTCATTTCATAATGTTAGTCTTGGACGTGGCTCGGTGAGAGTGCGGAGCCGCGTTAGATTAGCCATCTGCGCAGTGTAAACACAGACCTATTCTGCAAAAGAAAAGAGGTGCGGGGATGAGGAGATGTTAGCGCTATCTTTGTTAAAGTCACATGCAGGATCAGTGGCATTACTTAGGCTTTATATTCACACATCACGCTGAGCCATGTAAATGAGAGAGGCAATTGACTAAGGCAGAGTCAATCCCCTGCACGACTGTGATTGACTATAATGAAATCATGTGTGCATACCTACGTACGGCCCGGGCTCGGCCACATCAAAACAGTGTGAACGTTCCCTGCTCAGAGAGAAGGCGAACCTGATGAGCACATGGCGAGGGCGTTGTCCATTAAAAGCGAACCCCTGAGTTTTCTCAGAGCTTTCTGGGTTTTCTAGAGCTGCGTTTTAGGTGGTCCTGCGGAAAGTCAGGCACCGGAGGGCTCTCAGGGTCTGTACAGTGTTGAACTTTTTTCCCCCCCGAGTGTAAAGGCTAAATGTTATTTTTCTCTCCTTTCTCTCTCTCTCTCTCACCATTCAACTGGTTTTCCCTCGCAGTCGCCTTAATGAGACATCAAAGAGCAACAGGCCACAGCTGTGATTTGGTGAAATCATTGGACTTGAGCTGCTGGTGTGTGCCAGTGTTGGGTGAAACATGCATGTTAGTGTTGAGTTAGTGGCTATGGTAAAATGAGAAAGTCCTCATGGTTGCATTTCAACACTGTCTTCTGCTGTGATGTAATACAAGTAGTTTGAGATTAGTTTTATACTCAGATTACGGCTGTTGTATGGAGGCCGCAGGTCCCCAAACAAACATGAAATTAGTAATTAATAATTTTTTTCCATTTGCATTGTGGAAGTAACCCTGGACATGACAATGGCTGACTGACCTCTGGATAAGAGCATCAGAAGGCCTGAGTATGAATGTGAATATTATAGAATATATAGGATGAGACGTTCACCATTAAATGTAGCAGAAACTGCATTGCAGTTTCCTCGTACTCTCTCGCGTAACGTGAGATGGAAGAGCAGCCCCGAAAAATCTCTTCATTTCCTCTTTTCTTCCTCTCGCACGTTGGGAAACTTTGAAGTCCATCTTGCTGACTCAACGTCCTTTCCCGCCAGGAAAGGGAGGGTTTTCATTGTTTCTCAGATCATATGTAAAGTTCAATGTCTGAGACTGGGGTTGGTTTTTTCATTTTTTTTCTTTTTTTATTCTGACCCATATAGCTGATTTATACTGTGAAGAAATGGCGAAATGGTTCATATATTCATACTCACAGAGAACGGTTTGGAAATGAGAATACATTTGTCATAATATCAGTGGATAGTGAAAATATTGCAGATAGCACTGGTATGGATCACGGCAAAAATATGTCTTAATTTTTAATTTTATTATTCAGTGAAAACAACGAATCTTCAAATTTGTTAAGTTTGAATTTTTTTCAGAGAAACTGAAGGACTAAGAGTTCCTTTATGGGAAATTATCCTGCTTCTTGAACTAAATAAACCAGTTAAAAAGCCATAGAATTGCCTGAACAAATACATTGTCACAGTGCGTTAACGGTTTTCACAGGACAGTAACTATTTTCAAATGTTGGGCACATATTGTATTAACATTTTTTCAATATCATTAATGCCATGTTCCGATTTATGGGCTGGAACCTTGAGAGTCACAATCCCAGTTTCACTCTGATCCTGTTAAGAGCATCATAAACTTTTAAATATTTGACTTCATGAGTTAACGTGAAGTACCTGAATGCAGCATTTGTTACTGACTACGTTTACATGCTCACAATATTCCAGTTTTTGCCCTTATTCCAAAAAAGACAATATTCAAGCTGTTTACATGGCTAATGAAAATGAATATTCCACTAATATACCCGTTTACACGCAGCCCTACATACTCTGATTAATCTAACCGGTGGTGGACTTCCCTCCCTCTGTCATTCCTTCAACCACCTTCTTGAAACGATTGGCGTTGCGGTATTTGCGCATATCCAAAAACCTGTTTATATCCAAGTCTTTCATAATGTTTAAAAGTAGGTGTGTTTCTCTTTCCGACCAGAAATGTGGACTTTTCTTTTTGGGCATGCATCTCTGCAAACAGTCGGCTAGTTGGTTGGTGTACAACGCACAGAGCTGGCTGTAAACAGGCAAGAGTGTCGCTGTAAATACCTTAAATTGAAACGCATATTCTGAATGCACTGTATACATGTCCAAAGAATGCTCCTAAAACCTCAATATTATCGTCATATTCCACACGTCTTAATCGGAAAACCACTCGGAATAAGGCCCAATTCAGAATATCCAAACGGAACATGCTGTTTAGCCGTATCAAATTCAGAATATTGTCATATTTAGTGCAATATTAGCGTGCATGTAAACGTAGTAATTTGCTCTGCGAGGCTAGACCACCTATTTTTTGGGAGGTCACGAGTGCTTTTCAGATCACTGATAGTTCAAGTTAAACAGAATTATTCATGTCAAACTGACACAGAGGGCACGGAAATAATAACCTTTAGCAGCTATCAAGCACAGCGTGTGAAGTCATTAATTAAAGCTCATGTCACGGGGACAAGGAGCTTAATAATAAGAGCAGGATGCGTGGCTGTGTTAAAAAGCATTTTGTGTCATTAATCAAAACGTTTGCCTTACAGGAGGAAACAAACTCTCTTTATCCCAGTCATTTTACAGCACAGCAATTCATCTAAAAATCTATTCATGTTTAATAGGATTTAATTCTGCATCATAAACATATGTAATGTTTTTTCTAGACAGATATTCATACAAATATTTGTATTGAGTGAATGAATTAGAAATCATTTACAATGAAGAGTCGACTACATATGCTCTCCCTGCTCCTAATATTATTACATGTTATTAGATTATTTGATTTTGCGTAGTCCCAGATATTGTTACAGATTTGCCATGTCATGTTTCTCCTTGACTGCACTTTTCAAGTCATTTTATTTGTTTCTTTCAATGGATCATCTTTATGCTGTGCTACTAAACTGCAGAAGTATTTTCAGGCGCTCATTTGCTTTTCACTCCTTCCATCAGCTCCCTGTGAGCTCATCCTATGTTTGATCTTTGTACAGTAAGTAGCGTCTGAATATTTCCAATGTGGGATATGTTGCAACGACCCCACCAGTGATCACTGTACAGTACTCGATACCGCAATGAGAGGACATCCAATCACGGGGTTGGCTTGGTGACACAAACAAGAGGAGATGCTTTGGGTTGCACAGTAGAAAACGTTTTATTTTTTCCCCTTTTGTGGATGCTGGTTAGCAACACCGAGAAACGGTTGTCTTGGTTGGGTGTTTGTGTACTGTTTGTATATTTGTGCTGTGATGATCTCAAGGGAGGAAACAGTGAGTAACTAATTATCACTGCAAGGTTGAATAATAATACGTTTTGCTCCACATTTAATCTCACATAGTGACTGATAGTAAATTACAGCACAGCATTTGTTTAAAAGATTATACTGCAGATGATCTAAGCCTTTGGTTTACAGAATGACTGATTTACTGATAATCAGTTTAACAGACTGAATCCTTTAGTTATTTATTTTGGGGTAGTCTCGCATATAGCCAGACCTATCTCCACGGCGCTGTGTCAGTGCTAAAGAAAGGTCTGGCTCCACACATTATCATTCTGGTATACGGGGGAAAAAAGCTCTGGCTTATTTGTATTTTTTTAAACCAGTCACAGTCGTCTTGGGCG